>PVJC01020719.1:0-28888 GCA_004026665.1 Murina feae
TATTTGAAAACTGTGACCAGGTGGCCGAAAGCCATTTCAAGTATAGGAACTGTATTAGGACTACAGTTACATAAATTTGAACATTAAGTGTAACTTTTCCTCTTTTTCTTTTTTAAAGAATATTTGTAAACTCAAAGCTGAGCAGAATTGACTCTACTTTAAGTTTGATATTGAATTGACTGTGTTTCTTCCTTTGCCACCTCATTGTTCCCCTTCCCTTTCCTAAGGCAATAATGCACAACTTAGGTTACTTTTGCTTCAACAATTTGAATGAAAAACTTCATGTCATGATTGTTTTCCTTTTGCAAGACATCTGTTTATCACATTGTTCAAAAGTAAATGTTTCTTTATGCTTTTGAAATAAATTTCCTTTTGTAATTTTGTTTTGTGTCTTGATGTGTTATGATTATGATAACTTCAGATTCTTGGGTATTCATTAAACATTTATTGATTGCTTTTCATGTGCCAAGCAGAGTATCTTACCATGAAAATACAAAGATAGACAAGCTACTGCTCTGCCTTCAAGAAGTTCAGTCTTGCAAGTTATCTTTCATTTTCATTCTTTTGGATTTATTTTTAGAAGCTAATTCACTCTTCTGAAAAAAGGTTTTTGGCTCTAATCAAAGCAAGACATCAGATACTTGCCAAATCATGAAATATTTCCATCCTCAAGTTAAAATGCAAAAACAAGTTGGAACTTCTTAATTTGACTAACAGCCTTGATAAAAAAAATTAAAGATAAAAAAGTCTTCCTGAAGTAGTATCAAAAGTTAGAAATGTTCTAAAGCCAAAAGTTGAAATGGATCAGGACAAGGTCAGTTCCCTTGGTGGTCACATTCTGCGGCTTTAAAACCTATATGCTGTGGACTGCCATCTTTGTGTCCATTCCTTGCTTAAGAGTTTCACAATAACCTGATTGTTCTTCCTGCTAGTACACGACTCTAAACACAGCAGCAAAGCGACATGTACTCTTACTTGAAGCTGTTCAATGGCTCCTCGTTTCAAAATAAAAGCAGAAGCATTTTTGTGCCTTTAATTTCTGACCTCAGCTGCTACTCTTCTCCTCCATCGCACTGCTCCCGTCATGAAGTTGGCTTCATGCAGGCTAGGCAGACACATCCCTGCTTTAGAAACTTTGCACTAGCTCTTCCCTCTAACCACTCTTCCTTACGTCTGCTTGCCTACTCCATTTCCTTCAAATCCTCAAACATCAAGGAATCATTTCATACTGCAATGCCCCGTTCTAACCTCCCAAGACTCCAGATCCCACTTACCCTACCATATGTTTTCTGGAGCACATAAATTGCTTCTACGCTGTTTACTCTCTGTCTCCCCCTGAGAAGACGATAATGTGGCTAAAATGCCACAAAGTAAGGATTTTTGCATGTTGCTCAAATCTCTAAAAACAGTGCTTGGTACAGTAAGCTTTCAATAAATCAAAGGTAGTGTTTTAGGCTCTGGATATATAATGGTGAACAAGTCAAGCAAACTCAGGGAGTTTATAATGCAGAGCCTGCTAGGAGTGTTACAAGGACACTGAAGCATTCTTTGGGATAGTGTGTGGGTGCTAGCATAGAAAGAATGGTTAGAAAAAAGCCTCTGAGGAATTCATTTGAACAGACACCTGGATGGTTATTGGAACCAATCTACTAGTAATAAAGATTTCAAGGAAAAGCATTTGAGATGGAGGTAGCAAAACCCACAGAACACCTGGCTTTAAGAATGCCAGACTGCTAAAGAGGGCTGCCTCAAAGCCTGTAGGCTCCTCATCTCGACCCCAGAACTCTTAAGTTCTGCATCTACTATGTCTTCATCTGGCTATTTGGTTGATCCTTCAAGGTTAGCCTAGACTTAACCATTGGCGTGTGTGCTCCCTCAGCTCACTCTCCTTCCCCCATTTTAGAAACTATAGGGGGAACTCAAATTAGTTCTGGATGGGTAGAAAACAGCAAGTGAGATTTACTTTTAGCAAGTGTAATGAAAACATCTAATTTCTCATAAGAACTAAGAAATTGGAGATTTACTCTTAGAAGTTATGTTCATTCCCTAAAACTAATGTTACCACAAATAAGAAAATCCAGTAAAAATCTGATCATAATAGGGTTGATATTAAAAATAAGATCTGAGCCCTAACCGGTTTGGCTCAGTGCATAGAGCATCGGCCTGCAGACTGAAGAGTCCCAGGTTCGATTCTAGTCAAGGGCATGTACCTTGGTTGCGGGCACATTCCCAGCAGGGAGTGTGCATGAGGCAGCTGATAAATGTTTCTCTCTCATCGATATTTCTAACTCTATCCTTCTCCCTTCCTCTCTGTAAAAAAATCAATAAATATATATATATATATATTTTAAAGTAAGATCTGAGAAAAAGGCTAGGTAAAATACTACATACCGTTCTAGTTTGCATTCAAGAATACACTAAGTAGAAAAGGAACAGAGGAATAAATAAGGGAATGGTATTCCTATGAGGACAAACTAAAAATGAGCATGACATAAATAATGGATTAGGTAAAAAAGCACAAAGTCATGAAAGGTTTGATAGAACAAACGTGATTTTAATCATAAAACAGGGATATTTGCGTGTATATAAGGGAGTAAAAGCTGGCTGTGAGGGATGATCCTTAGCTAATTACAGAATGAGTAATAATACAATTACTCCATAAAAACTGTCTTCCCCAACATCTGCAAAGATTTGGATAAATTAATGGCTGGTAAGTCTGTGTCAGGAAAATTCTTTTTTGGCTGACCATCAAGCTATCCTAGAGCAGCCCTGGTGTTGCTGTGGGTTAGAATCCTGGGCTGATTAAACCCTGGCTCTCATCCACAGTAGTCCTCATACTTCAGACTACATGATATGTTTGGCAAGCTATTTATAAATTAAGTTATTGTGTATTATGTATCCTCTGCCTTCCCTTTGAAGTCCCTCTTCACTTTGCATGTAGCTGTTGGGGAGATACGCCTGTAGAGCACTTCTTGCCACAACCAGCTTCCCTCCCTACACCCTCTCTCAAACCTGATCAATTCAGAATTGTTCTAAAGAAATTCACTACATGGAGGCAGGTCTAATTCCTTCCATGCCTGTTCAAACAGTTTCCCCTCGAATCTGGCTGGGTTAGCTTTGTTACTTTGACCAGCAGAATTCAGAAGTGACACTATGCCAGTTCTGGCCTGGCCTTAGGGAGCCTGGGAGTTCTACTCTCACTGGTTCAGAGCCCTGAGCCACCATGTAAGAAGCCTCTGAAAATACCGAGAGAGAGGCCCAGCCTCCCTAGCCATTTCAGCCACTCCAGCCAAAGCACTAGACATGTGAGAGGAGCCATTCTGAGACATTCCAGCCTTATGAATGACCCCAGCCAACAGCAGGAAGAGAAGAACCACGTAGCTGAGTCTGGCCACAATCTATGAAAAATAATAAACCATGCTTTAAAACTTAAGCCACTAAGATTTGCTGACTATGAAGCAAAAGATAATAAATTAACAGAATCAAAACCAGTGTTAACTCTCTCATGGATATTTATATCTTAAGTATTTTTGCTAAGAAATAAACAGTACTGAGATTTTTTTTTTGCAACTTTCAGATAAAATGGCTCAAAGGGAAGAAATTAAAAAGTCAGAAAAATCATTTTATTACTGTCCAACTCCTAGTTTCAAAAATTCTGTAATTGATAATGAGAGTAAATAAATCAAAGGATCTATTTGCCAAAATACTTTATGTTAAAAGACCAAATTAAATGCAGTTAGGAGTTTTTCTATCATTTGTTCAACTGGGAATTAAATTACAATTTACAGATTAGAACTTCTGTCAACTACCATCCTATATTTCTATATGCTTTATCTAAGCATCTAAAAGAGGAAGTATAATTAAAAAGGAAAGAGAAATATCCAAGTCTTAGAATAAAATAAGGGTAACAGGTGATCTATCAGGGTGTAGAAAATAAGTAGCAACAATTTTATTTACGTTAAGATTTTTAAATATTCACATAAAAAGGGAAACCTACATTTTTGGAGGTTAGGGTAAAAAAAACTAAGCAAACTAACCACTTAATTATGGAAGCTTTAAGGAAGATAAAAATATTTTTATCTTTTTCTCTTCCTGTCCTCAGATGCTAATAGCCTTACTAATTGAAGGTAATTAGTAAAAAACTACTCAAGAGTTTAGCTGTTCAAAAAGTTCAAAGTAATATCACAAAGTAACATAGCATTAACTGCAATATTAGTGTTAGAGAAATCAGCAGAGTCAAATGCCAGTAGAAGTTGACAGGCTTCTTTACAATCTGGGATTTGAGTTGTACCTTAAATAATAGATGTGAAAAGGAAGAGTGAGGAAAGGTTTTCAGGCAGGGAACAGGATGAGTAAAGTCACTTCTAAGTGATACCGTGTGATGATTAAAACAGTTCAGTAAAAGACTAGAGATCAGAATGTGGCAGTCAGGACCTGTGCAGGCAGGATGACTCCCAACGATGCTCATTCTCATATAATCTTCTCCCTAGAATGTGGGAGAACATCTAATCTAATAAAAGAGTAATATACAAATTGACCCTCACTCTGGTACACCTAAGCCACATCCACCAGACAACCCATGCCTGCCAGCCAATCAGAGCGAGTATATGCAAATTAACCCAAGATGGTGGCCGGCAGCCACGGAGCTGGAATAAGCAGGAGGCTTGCCCCGGCGATGGAGGAAGCTAAGACTCCTGTCTGCCTAGGCCAGCTGTGGCCTCCACTCAAGGCAACGAAGTTTTAATTATAGAAGATAAACAAACCTCAGATACCTGCTTCCAGCCTTGGGCTCAAGGAAGCACTGGCAGCCTGGGTTGTCAGGGGCAACCCGACCTGGGCTCTGGTTAAAGCAACAAATTTTCAACTTTCGCATAATCAAGACACTGGGGGGGAAGGGAGAAGGGGGAAAGGTCAAGGGGAAAAAATGGAGACTTATCTAACATTCTTTATAATACTTTAAGCAATAAAACAGAATTTTAAAAAAAGAAAGTTAAATAAATCCCAGATACCAGTTTCCAGCCAGCCTCGCTGCAAACAGCCATCAGCCCTTCACCCAGGCTGGCCAGGCACTCCAGGGGAAGACACCCACCTTGAAGGGGATGTGGCCAGCCTGTAAACAGCCATCAGCCACTCATCTAGGCTGGCCAGGTACCCCAGCAGGATCCCACTTCCTGAAGGGGCTGTGGCCAGCCTGCAAACAGCCATCAGCCCCTCACCCAGGCTGGCCAGGTACCCCAGCAGGACCCTACTCCCTGAAGGGGATGTGGCCAGCCTGAAAGTGGCCCTCAGCCCCTCTCCCAGGCTGGCCAGGCACCCCAGGAGGGCACATCACCTTGAAGGGGCTGTGGCCAGCCTCCAAACAGCCATCAGCCACTCATCCAGGCTGGCCAGACATCCCAGCAGGAACCCCGCCATGATCAGGGAAAACCTGCTGGCCCCCACCCATGCACCAGGCCTCTATCCTATATAATAAAAGGGTTATATGCAAATTGACCCTAACAGCAGAACAAACTGGGAATGACTGGTCACTATGACACACACTGACCGACCACCAGAGGACAGACGCTCAATGCAGGAGCTGCCCCTTGGTGGTCAGTGTGCTCCCACAGGGGGAGCTCTGCTCAGCCACAAGCCAGGCTGTGAGCTGCCAGCACAGCATTGGTGGCGGGAGCCTCTCCGCCTCCTCAGCAAAGCTAAGGCTGTCTGACTGCAGCTTAGGCCTGCTCCCTGCTGGCAAGTGGACATCCCCCGAGGGCCCCTGGGTTGCCAAAGGGATGTCTGGCTGCCAGCTTAGGCCCGATTGCCCAGGGAGCGGGGCTAAGCCAGCAGGTGGACATCTCCCAAGGGGTCCCAGATTGCTAGAGGGCACAGGCCGTGCTGAGGGACATCCCTGAGTGCACAAATGTTTGTGCACCGGGTCTCTAGTGTGAATATAATTTCCGTGGTTTATAATTTCCATTACATGACAAAAGGAATATTTGTACATGTCCTTAAGTTTGCAAAATAGTTGATTTGAGGTTAACCAGGAGGACTTTATCGAATCACATGAGCCCTTTAAATCAGGGCCTAAAGATCAGAGATTGAAGGTAGTCAAGGGATTTAAGCAGTGGAGGTTTTCCTGCTTGCCTTGAAGAAATAGATGCCATATTGAGAGGGTCATGTGGCAAGGAATGGTGGGTGGCCTTGAAGTTTAGAGTGGCCATAGTCAGCAGCCAGCAAGAAAACTGGGACCTCAGTCCTACTATGGCAAATTACTGAATTCTGCCAAGAACTTGAGAGAGCCTGGAAGAGGTTTGATACTATAGCCTTGATTATCCATCAGGTGAGATCCCGGGTAGAGAAGCTAGCCCCATCATACCAGACTCTTGATCCATGAAAACTGAGTTAAGTGTGTGTTAAGCTGCTATATTTGTGGTTATTTGTTATATAATAACAGAAAATTAACACTGGATCCTAAAGGACAAGGGTTATTATTTAGGGAAAATAGAGGTGGCTATGTGGTACATTAAAGCTACAGAAGCTATGATTCTACCCCTTTGCAGGTTAACTTGTGTCAAAGAAATTGCTGATGGGCAAAATATGTGATATTGGGGCTTCTCTCAAACTCCTCACCATCCTTCATCCAGGCCCAGGTTCTAGAGTCAGGTAGATCCAATTCCAAATCTGAGTTCTACTGCTTATTATCTGTATATGAGAGGCCTGGTGCACAAAATTCATGCACTCAGGGAAGGGGTCCCTCAGCCTGGATTGTGAGAGGGCCCAGGCCAGGCTGAGGGACCCCACCGGTGCATAATAGGGGCTTGGGAGGGACAAAGGAGGTTGGCCAGCCAGGGAGGAACTGTGGTGGGAGGGCTCCAGAGCATGTTTAGCCTGTCTTGCTCACCCCCAACTGGCCAGACCCCAGCAGCAAGCTAACCTACCAGTTGGAGCTCTGCCCCCGATGGTCAGTGCACATCATAGCGACTGGTTGACTGCCCCCTGGTGGTTAGTGCACGTAATAGCTAGCGGTTGAATGGCCTTAGCATATCATTAGCCTGTCACACCTTGATCGGTTGAATGGCCAACCAAACGACTGGACATTAGCATAGTAGGCTTTTATTATAGGATGATCTTAGCCAAATTACCTAACCAGCCTATGCCTGGTAAATTTGCAAAGATTAACAGGAATATGCATGTACAGTGCCCAGTATACATTAAACACTCAATAAAAGTTAGATAGCAGCCCTAGCTGGTTTGGCTCACTGGATAGAGCGTCAGCCTGCGGAGTCAAGGGTCCAGGGTTCGGTTCCGGTCCAGGGCATGTACCTTGGTTGTGGGCACATCCCCAGTCGGGCGGGGGGGGGAGGGAGTGCAGGAGGCAGCTGATCGATGCTTCTCTCTCATCGATGTTTCTGGCACTCTGTCCCTCTCCCTTCCTCTCTGTGAAAAATCAATAAAATATATATATTTTTTAAAAGTTAGATGATAGCTCTAACCAGTTTGGTTCAGTGGATAGAGCGTCGGCCTGCAGAATGAAAGGTCCCAGGTTCAATTCTGGTCAAGGGCATGTACCTTGGTTGCCGTACATCCCCAGTAGGAGATGTGCAGGAGGCAGCTGATCGATGTTTCTCTATCATCGATGTTTGTAACTCTCTATCCCTCTCCCTTCCTCTCTGTTAAAAAGAAAAAAAATCAATGAAATATATATTTTTTTAAAAGTTAGATGACTGCTACTACTTAGCTGTATACACAGGTAAGAGAGTTGACCTCTATGCCTTAAAATAGGATGCTGAGAACAAAGAGACTCCATCACTTGCCACTTCCCTATTTCAGAAATTTGGAACATTCCTACTGTGCATATTTAAACTCCTTGGCATGGCATATATGAAATCCTTGCAACCTGTTACCAATTTCACCTTTTCACACTTACTGCTTATTTTGCCCGGATCCGCATCTTCGCTCCAAGCCTTTCACCTGCTTTGTCGCTCCCTTTTCTGCACAGATGCCCATTATCCTACATTTCAATTGTTAACCTACCAATATCCCACAAGACTGCAGACTGCTCAGTGGTCCTATTTCCATATCCAATGTCTAGCAGAGTACTAGACAAATGCAGGTAAACCGTACATTTTTAATTCAATGAATGCTCATTACTTCCGTCCTCAAGAAAAAGCTGCTCTCGAGAAGAACAAAATACTGCTGTGCACTGCTTCCATAGCATGAAGCGAGGTTTAAACCCGTGGCAATTTTTTTTTCCTGCCATACACCAGGGTGGAGAACTGGTAGGGCAAAATTCTCCTCCTTTTTTTTCAAAGAGAAAGCCCAAAGCATAATGAACCTCAGTACAACATGCCACACAACGCCAGAAGGCAGCCCTGAAGTACCCAAGACAACGCTACCTAAGAAGCTAGAGACCGACCGCCTGTGGGTGCACCAGCAGGAAGTGCTTCCCAACCTTGCCCGTACCTCCCAGCCACCTGGGACCCTGAGTGAGAGGCAGCATCCCACAGGGATGGGGAGAAGAGCCATGGATGTGCTTTCCTAATGAGCTCCCGCCCGATGCCAACACTGCAGGTCTCCGGGCCCTGACCTGCCACCCACGTCCACGCTGCCCGGTAACATAGCCACCAGCCGCCGTCCCTGAAACCCCCAAAGATCCCATTTTAGATGAGCTCTAAACGTCAAATACATTACGGAGTCCCAAGACTTAGTATTTTAAAAATAGCTAATCTGTGCTAATTTCATATTGAACTTACAATGTTTTGTGCCTACGGGGTTCGCGCCAATGGTAGTTGTTTCGCCTTTTAAATGAGGGATGTGGCTCCAAGCTCACATTCTGCTTCTACTGGACAGCGATGCCCTAGACCAGTTCTCAACCTGCGGGTCGCGACCCCTTTGGCGGTCGAATGACCCTTTCACAGGGCTCGCCTAAGACCATCCTGCGTAGCCGATATTTACATGACGATTCATAACATTGGCAACATTAGAGTTATGAAGTAGCAACGAGAGTAATTTTATGGTTGGGGGTCACAGCATGGGGAGCTGCATTTAAAGGGCCAGAAGGTTGAGAACCTCTGGTCTAGACTCACCACTGTCCAGATTGGGGAGCTCCCACCACGTGAGGCTTTTAAAATAAAAGGTAACACATGGCGCCCGCTCAACCCCGCGTGGCTCCAGCGGTTGAGCCCCGACCTGCAGCCCATCAATAATTCTCTCTCAACACTGACCTTTCTCTCTCTCTCTCTTCTTCTCTGAAATAAGTAAAAATAAATAACCCCCCCCCCCCAAAAGAAAGTTAAAATAAAAACATAACACATCTCTTCCCCTTAGGTGCTTTGAAGGCACACCGTTCATTTCTCAACTATGTTACATAACCAGAAGTAAAGATAAGATAAAAACCAAGGTTTTATTTTAAAAACTAGAGGCCGGACAACAACAAAAAAAAAGCGGTCTCCGACCTGAAAGCAGGCTGGGCCGGCCAGCGGAGGCCGCCCTTCCCCGCCGCGCGAACCGAGCCGGAGAAGGCCCGCGGCGGCCCCTCCTCCTCGTCCAGCGCCGACCTCCCCAAGATGGCGGGCGGAGGGGGCCCGCTTCCGCTTCCGGTGCCAGCGGCCCGGCCGGGGGGGCAAGATGGCGGCGGCAGTCGGGGCCCGCGGCCGGTGCGAGCTGCCACCGCGCTCCGGCCCAGGCTGGCTCCTCGGCCTCGCTGCCTTGCTGAGTACGGCGGCTCGCGGGGCCGTGGCCACCACGCACTGGGTCGTCACGGAGGACGGCAAGATCCAGCAGCAGGTAGGGCTGCGGCGCCCCTGTCCGCCCGCCCGGCCGGCTGGCCCTCGCCCGGGGATGCGAGGGGGATTCCCGGCCCGACCCCTGGCTGTCGGGCTCCGCGCGGCCCCGCCCCCGGCCCACCTTCCCGCGGCCTCCGCGCCCGGGCGACCCCGGCGCCGGCCCTCGCCTCGGCCGCTGCAAGCTCTCGGGCTCCCGCTCGTGGGGCCGCGCGCCGCGTGGGGAGCATCGCCCGGCCGCGGGGGCGCGGGCCCTGGGGGCGCTTTCTCACGCTCGGGCGTTGGAAGCCGTGGGGTCCTTCCCCTCCGTCTGCCCCTGGTGCCCTCGGGCCCGCGCGTCGCCAGCCCTCGCGGAGGAAGCGGACCGCAGGGGGCAGCTCCGGGCCGGGGCGGCGGAGCTTCGGGCCCGGGGCTGGGGGTCTGTGCTTGCGGGCCCGGCCCCCCGTCTCCTTCCCCGCCCGCCGGCATCCGGTCCGGCCGGGGCGGCTTCACCTTGCGCCGGGGCCCAGGCCGCCGCCGGGGGCTGCTTCCGAAGGAAGGTGTGGCGATGCCGCCGGTGGCGTCGCCGCATCTTCTCGGCAGGCGCTGCCCTCCGCTTGCCCCCGGCGCGCTCGGCAGGGTGTCGTTTCACCTGGTTGCTGTAGCCGCGCAAGAAGGACAGGCCATTGCCCGGACCCCTGTGCCTGAACTCATGCCTGCTTTTCTTGCATAACTCCATGGTGCCTGATGCTGAGCCCGAAGAGTACACGTGTGTGTGTGTGTGTGTGTGTGTGTGTGTGTGTGTGTGTGTTGCGCGCGCGCTGCAGAATCTCGGTGGACTTGAATGCATTGCAACACTTCTGAAAGCAATTCTGAAAAGTTTCAGCGAACCTTTAGAAAGCCAAGTGTGAGCCCCGTGCAGCCTAGCCCGCGGATGTCAAAGGCAGCAAACCGCGGTGTGCAGTGACGGGACCTCGGAGTGCTGCGTGATGCACGGCGACAGGAACGCAGGGCACGGTTTGCTTGCGTGCCGAGTGCGGTTCACGTTCAGGTTTGCCGCGGGATGCACGTTTTATCTCAAGCATAATGAATGAGTCGAGACACTTAAACATCAGCGCTGGCATTGGGGAGTGGTGGGCAGCATATCCGAGAAAAGATTGACTTCCTATTGGGTGGCATCTCCTCCTTACCTGCCTGACACTAGGAAAAAAAATGTCGTTTGCATGGCCATGCCAGCTGAGGCTTAAGAAACAGGTGCTTCGGAAACCCTAGAAAACACTGCACATTCATCTCTAAGGAAAGACTGGAAACCTTACCCGTGGGTCCTGGTTAAACTTGCTCCGTTCTTTCGTCGCCTGATGGTGGTTTCCCTGAGGCCCTCGTGAAGGGAGTGGGGGAATTAATTCGCTGGTGCTGCGATTTGGGGATCCCTTCTCCTATTGGCTCTTGTACAGTATTGTCTTTGGCCGCGGCTATTTATACGGCGTGACATTGATTTCTCCTTCCCATGTTGGTGTCCTGCCACTCCGCTGAGGAAGTAGCCCACCCGAAAAGGCAAAGCTGGTAGAAAGGTATTGCTTTCATGCTAAACATGGCAATGGGAAAGTGGAATCTGGTTTGGTTTTTATTTTTTAAACCAATTCCTTCGTTTTGCACATCGATGTATATGTTTTTGCCGGGAAAGGTAGGGGTTGCGTCAGAAAAGGGAGAAGTCTAAAGAATTTTCTGGATCTCGGCCAAGACACCACTGCAGTAAGTTACTAAGCTTAAAGTTAGGAAAGCAAGGTTCTTTACTACACGCCTTCTTAAATGATCCTTTCCAGTGAATTTTCCATTGTTTTGCTACACAACATATACTTAGGTTCAGGTAATGATAAAAATTTGTACTAGGAGAAATAAACTTGGTGACTATATTGTAACAATAGGAGGCTGGGGAAGGAAAGTTGGATTTAATCCGAGGAAAAGGCTGCACGTATGAAGAGTTGGGTATCATGGTCAGCTTCTGAGTTCCACTGTGATAGCTGTGTGTGCATTACCCATGCTGCCCTTTCAGCAATAATTTGAAGGCAGGCAAAACCCAAATTTCCGTTATAATTGTGATTAATTACCACATTTGGATATGCTTGTTAAAGAATTGCAAGATCCCTTCAGAATGTAGATTTGAGTATACTGCAGATCTATCCATACATCCAGAAACATAATTAAAAGCTTAATATATATATATATATATATAGTTCTACATGACATACCACATTCCTTGTTTCTTGTTTTTGGTTATACTATCTGAGTGTGCTTTGAATTTCAAAGTTGCCTAATATCAGGGAAAAGGCCAAGGGCAAATTGAAATAACAGATCTTAGAAAACTGGAGTGACAAAATACCTTTTGAAACTCTTCACCTGATATTTAAACCTATTTCAATTAGATATAGGAGGTCATTGTTTTCATAGTGAATGTGGAGAAGTACTTATGAATTAAAAATCAGAGTGACCCAAGTATAGTTTTAAAGAGACATTTTCCATCATTATAAAGTTTAAAATACAGTAAGTAGTCCTTCCCAGGAGAAGAGCCTGAACATTCATTTGGTTTTTCTATTTCTAGCCTTAGCAGATGATAAAGATAGGCACCCACAAGCTCAGACTGCAGACTTGTGAACATGGATATAGATTGGAAGTCCTAGATCTGTAAAGGGGTTGAAATGGGGATTCAGTCAGAGCCAGGAAGTAGGCATTCCTTCGCAGCCTCCTTATAGTCAAAGCTGGGGCTGCTTCTGGCAGTAGCAAGTGTCTAGACTTGGCATGGCAGCTCAGGAAATTGTTCTTTCCACAGCCCCTGCTCCAGCTAGGAAGCATATCTGTAGTATTTTGAGGCTCCATGTTTACTGAGCCACCACTGAAGTCCCAGGAGCATTGTCCAGGAAATCCTGGAGCTGGGATGCGAAGAGAATGCTCCAGTCACTAAGTTCATTCCCCCCTGGGGTCAGGGGATATCTGAAAAAGGCTCCTTCCTTCCTTATCTTCCTTCCCCAGTTCTGTGTTTTTCTCCCAGCTTTGGCTTTGGAATACTTCTGGACCATTAGTGTCCCTGTACTGAGAGACCAGGCCCGCTAAGGTTATTTGAGTGGGGTCCTCAACTTGGAGTCCATGGAAGATCTACCCTGTGTGTAATCAGGCCAACGGATCTTTTTGTTGACTTCATTGTGAAGAAGAGGCTTCAAGATAAACATTATTTTGTTTCATTTTTATGTTCTTTTTGCTTAATTACTAGTGTAGCAACATCTGTTTTCTGTTTTTATCAAAAGTGTCTTAGCACCCTGCCAGCATGGCTCAGTGGTTGAACTTCAACCTATGAACCTGGAGTTTACAGTTCAGTTCTCCTGAATGAGAACTGATTCCGGTCAAGGGCATGTACCTTGATTGCGGGCACATCCCCATTGTGGGGCATGCAGAAGGCAGCTGATCAATGATTTTTAAAGTGTCTAGCAACTAACTTGCATTGGAGATTAAATGAATTTGTGGATTAGCTTGAGAGCCCAGCCACTATATATTACGTCATCTATGGGGGAGAAATCGTTTCCTGTTCTAATAGGTGGATTCTTAAAATGTTACAAGTTTGTTTGTTGCAGCCTATTAAGTCAAGAAGTTGTACTATTAGCTAGCACTGGATTCATTGCTCTAAAATTTTAAGTAAATAGAGTATCATCTTTTTCAGCTCTCTTATAACATTATAATATTTATCTTCTTGGCTCCTGTTTCCCTCTCCTGTAATCGTAGAATGATAGAATTTTAGATTTGGAAAAATTATTTAAGAAAATATCATATAACTCTTAGGCGAGAAAGTCACCCCAAGTCACACAACTAATGAATGGTATTTAGGTGTAACATTGAGTAAAAATGTATTTATCTGCAGTAGCATACAAGTAAGCACTTTGTAATCAGTAAATTCCAAGTGCCCATCCCTTTCTGGCAACACCTACAATTGAAGGAATAAAATTAAAAGCAAAAATAGGAATAATGAAGTAAATATCTTCCCTTTTCCAGTTTGCTTTACCTCTGCAGCATGTTTTGTGGTGACGTCAAATTGCGGGTAGGTGAGCAGGGAGGGTCCCAAATAGATGTGAATTGATTTGGGGGTTACTTAATCATTTTACCTCCTATTTATCAAGTAGATGTGTTAGGAGTGCAGATCCTTTTAACTGTTCAGAACAAACAAGGTTCCTGATAAAATGATGCCCTGAAGTCTAGCAGCCTTGGCAAAGATTCGTTTGATAAGCAACTATTTCAGTAGCTATGGTTAAAAAGAGCTATCGGATTTAGTTGGACAGACTAAATCTTTATCTATTGGTTTCTAATAGCTTATAAGTGAAGGAATGGCTTACTTTTGGTCAGATGTTAAGTAATTTGGTTAATCTGGGAGAAGCATCGATATAATACCATTAAGCTGACAGCTTTATTTCACAGCTTTTCAAAACGGAAACCCCTTTTTGTCATGGGGTACCGTTTCCTTGTTTATACCCTTCAGGGATTCGCTTATACCTGAGAGGTCATGGAGGTTATTCACTAACTTGCTAGGCACCTGATAAACCTTTGCAGTTTGTCCTAGACTTCAGCATCAAAGTGATTCTAATTCAATCCACTATTTTTATTTATTTAAAATATACTTTATTGATTTTTCACAGAGAGGAAGGGAGAGGGATAGAGAGTTAGAAACATCGATGAGAGAGAGAAACACCGATCAGCTGCCTCCTGCACTCGCTCCCTTCCCCCCCCCCCCCCCCCCCCCCCCCCCCCCCCCCCCCCCCCCCCCCCCCCCCCCCCCCCCCCCCCGGCCCACTGGGGATGTGCCCACAACCAAGGTACATGCCCTTGATTGGAATCGAACCTGGGACCCTTCAGTCCGTAGGCCAACGCTCTATCCACTGAGCCAAACCAGTCAGGGCACAATCCACTATTTTTAGATATTTCCCACTATTGTTTTTCTCCTTATAAATTACCCAAGTATTACTTTTATTTATACTGCAGAGTAGTAATAGGAACTTGGAAATAGAAATAAACTATAAATACTTACCCCAATTATTTATTGAACAGGTATTTATTGGCTGCTTACTTTTTTTTGCCAGCTCTTTTCCATTGGTTACTGTGACACAAAATTCTCAGTTTTCTTTAGCAGTGCGCAAAGTACAGCTCCTTTTTGACTTTTTTGCTTGTTTTACTCTTCTTACCCCACTTATCTTTTAGATCAATGGTTCTCAAATTTTACTTTGCACAAAAATAACCTGGGTATTGCCTGAAATGCAGATTCCTGGGCCATTCAGAGGGTCTAATTCAGGAGGTTGGTGGTGGAGCCAAGGATTCTACATTTTTATCGAACTCCTCAGGAGATTATAATGCTGATGGGTCACAGATCATTCTGGGAAATTTAGTTTTTTACATAGCTCTTCCTCCAACTTCTGTTCTAACCCTTCTCTTTTTACCCTTTACATATACTGGTCAATCTCATCCCTTCTCAGGACTTAAGTTACCATATATATGCTACAAATCTCCATATTTCTTTCTACAACTCAGGGTTTTTTCTCCATAGTTATAGATTAAAAACCTTTATATTAGCTTTTAATTCCATGTGAATGTCCTCTAGGTACTTCAAACTTCATATGACCAAATCTCAACTTATTTTACCCCGACACATGTGTCATGCTCTATTTTCCCAAATTTAATGAAAGACACTACCATTCATCACCCACACATTTGTCTATGTCAGAAACCTAATTGTCTCTTAATTTCTCCCTCTCCCTTAATCCTTACCAACATCTTTCAGTTTTACTTTCTAATTACATCTTCTTCCCATAGCCACTATCATTACTGTAACTCAGTAATGAAAATTTGAATTAGAAAAGTAAAGCAGGGCATTGTAAATACAAATATCTAACATTTTGGAAGTATTTAAAGGAATAAAATGGCCCTAGCCAGTTTGGCTCAGTGGGTAGAGTGTCGGCCTGCGGACTAAAGGGTTCCAGGTTCGATTCCAGTCAAGGGCACATACCTTGATTTGCAGGTTCCCTGGCCCAGGTCGGTATTCATGCAGGAGGTAACTGATCGATTTTTCTGTCTTTCCCTCTCCCTTCCACTCTCTAAAAAAATGAATGAAGCCCTGACTGGTTTGGCTCCATGGATAGAGCGTTGGCCTGCGGACTGAAAGGGCCCAGGTTCGATTCCGGTCAGGGGCATGTACCTTGGTTGCGGGCACATCCCCAGTAAGAGGTGTGCAGGAGGCAGCTGATCAATGTTTCTCTCTCATCGACGTTCCTAACTATTTCTCTCCCTTCCTCTCTTTAAAAAATCAATAAAATATATATTTTTAAAAATCAATGGAAAAATATCCTTGGATGAGGATTAACTAAAAAATAAGTAAATAAAGCTTAAAAAAAAACAAAGTAATAAAATGAAGTCCTTCCTCCATTTTATTAGACTATTACCTGCTCCATAAGGGGAGTGGCTATATCACCTTCTCTGCAACTCCCTCATCTCTCATGCTGCTTAATCCCATGGGCTAGTTTCTGTTAAGTGGATGATCTAAGGAAAGGAGAGAAAGAGATTCCTGCCTTTTAGGAATTTACCATCCTATCTAATAAAAGAGTAATATGCAAATTAGGTGTCACTCCATCACAAAGATGGCCTCCCCCATGGCCACAAGATGGAGGCACCCATAGTCACTTCCTATCTAATAAAAGAGAAATATGCAAATTAGGTGTCACCCCTTCACAAAGATGGCTGCCTGCCTCCATAGCCATAAAATGTTAGCACCCAGTCTGGCTCAGCCCTGCCACTGAAGCGGTCAGGCCTGTTAGCCAGGCAGGTGGTGGGGGAGGCTGGGGGTTCCCTCCCCAGGCCAGAGGTCTTTGCCAGAGGCCTCAGGCATGGGCAAGGGCAGAGCCAGTGATCAGAGGGGTATGAGGGTTCCCTACCCAGGGATAAGGCCTGGGTCAGAGGCCTCAGGCCTAGGCAGGATTAAGGCTGGAGATCGCAGGGGGCTGGGCACCAGTGGAATCGGCAAAGCAAGGGTCTGGGGGTTCCCTACCCAGGCCTGTAGCCTTGGCCAGAGGCTGCTGTGGGGCAGGGGTGGAGCCCGCGATCTCAGGGCCTGGGCAGGGGTGGAGCCTGTGATTCCAGGGGTCTGGGCACAGGCGGAGCCAGCAATGCAGGGGTCTGGGGGTCTCCTGCCCAGGCCTGTAGCCTTGGCCAGAGGCTGTAGTGGGGCAAGGGCAGAGCCTGCATTTGGAGCGTCCTAGAGGTCCCCTGCCCAGGCCTGCAGCCTTGGCCAGAGGCTGCCAGTGGGGCAAGGGCAGATCCAGCGATGGCAGTGGGCAGGATCAGAGCTGGTGATCACAGAGGCCTGGGCTCTGTGAAGCCAGCGATCGGAGGGGCTTGGGGGTCTTCTGCCCAGGCCTGCAGCCTCAGGCAGAGGCTGCAGGCCTGGGCAGGGGTAGAGCTGGGATTGGAGGGGCGGGGGAGGAGCCCACAATTGGAATGAACTACAGAGGAAACACCTTTTCTTACTGCTCATTTGCTAAGCTCCCTGTATGCACTGGTAATATTCTTAGTAACTTGGGTAATAAGAATCCAAAAGGTGATCTAGGGTTTTACCACCACACTCCTGGAGAAAATAAATGAAGGTCCACTGCTGGAGGGCTAAGAAATGTCATATCCTGCCCTACCCGGTTTGGCTCAGTGCATAATGCCTCAGCCTGCTGACTGCAGAGTGTGAGTTCAATTCTGATCAAGGGCATGTACCTAGGTTGCAGGCTCCTCCCTGGCCAGGGCCCAGGTCAGGAAATATGCAGGAGGCAACCAATCAAAGTGTTCCTCTCACTTTGATGTTTCTCTCTGTCTTTCCCTTTCTCTTCCACATTCTCTAAAAATCAATGGAAACATATCCTTAGGTGAGGATAAAAAATAAAAAAGAAAGAAAGAAAGAAATGTCATATCCTATGAAAGACACATCTTGAAAATGCCTAAAGAAAGTTCTCATTTTTTCACGGTGAAGGGACTAGAGTCTGTGTTGATGAAAACACCTTGGTGGCTGCGGTGACTGGCAGTGGCTGCAGCAGCGGAGTGATGGGGCTGGTGGCTTCCCCTTATTAGCCTGGTCACCTCCCACAAAGGGAGGCCAGACTGTGGCTTAGGCCCACTCCCTAAGGGGAGCAGGGAGCGGGCTCTAGCCATCAGTAGGACACCCCCTGAGGGCCCCCAATATGTGAGGGGGCAACCAGTGGATGTGTCTCTCATATCAGTGTTTTTCTCTTTTCTCCTGCTCCTTCCTCCCTTCCACACTCTCTTAAAAGCAATGAAAAAATATCCTCACATGAGGATTAACAACAAACAAAATTTATAAGGTCATGACAATTTTATATAAGCCAAAGTATATATTTGCTTTCAAGACACACTACTGGGCGTTCACACTGGACAGATCATACTGTGCCTCCCACATTTGTTTAGTCAAGTAGTGACTACTTTGTGAATCTAACTTTACAAAAGAACTCACTCATGCATTTTTTACTAACCTCTTCAGTCCTCACTTTCCCTCTGAGGCACTTAGTTATTTTTTAATTAAAATCAGGTGACTGCCAAGAGGGAGCCTAATGGTCAGTCTTTTCCACTTGAGTGGGGAGTTGAGATGGGTAATTAATCTTTAGCAAAACTCAAGGGAGGAGAGTACCTCAAACATGGCCAAATGGAGGCAGGAACGTTGTATTTGAGCAGGTATTTGCTGAATGCTTTTCGTGTGCCCATTAACACTTGGCTGGCTTAGCTCTCACATTCTACACGCATTTGAGTGATTTCTTTGTTAAGTACTTGGAAGACAGTAGTGAGGGAGATATATCCCTGCCTTCATAGAGTTTGTATTTGATACAGTCATACATGGAAGTGACTGTAATTTAGGATTTCAACAGGAAACTTTTGTTGTAGTAAAACAACTTAATGCCTGTATTTCACTGAACCCTTTACAAAAGTATTTTCCTATTGTCTCATTTTCATTCTCATACAGACCCAGAAAACGTGGGTATTGATCTCTTATGAGTAAAGAAATTTAGGCTGAGTGTGGTTGAACACCTTGCCAAAGGCCATGCCGGTAAGAAGTCACAGAATGTGAACTTAAGCCCAGATTCGATTCTAAACTCTGTTTTCTTTGCTGCAGTGCTAAACATTAATACTAACAATAACAAAAATTGTGTAGTTTTATTTGTAAAATAAATGCCAGAATTAAAGAATTTTGTCAATTTTATACTTGCACTTAAAATTATAAAATACATGCTCATAGTTCAAGTTTTCTTTTTCAAGCTACTTAGTATGATATAAAATGAAAAGTGAAAGTTTTGTAATTACTCACAAACCTTTCTGGAAGCAATCACAGAATTAGTTGTGCATTCTTCCAAAAAGTTCCTTTTCATTTGCAAACACACACACACACAGACACACACACACTTACATAGATTTGTTTTAAACACACAGCTGGAAACATTATGTCTCACTGCTGTCTTTTATTCACTTAATCAGACCTAAACATCTGTCCATGTTAGAAATAAAAAGCTAACCCCTTCTACCTTAAGATTGTGTAGTATTCAGTTGGATAGATATTCTGCGACTTATTTAACCAGTTCCCTAGTGGCGGACATTTAGATTGTTTTCAGGTTTTGCCAGTATTGCAGTGTGAACATGGTCATACATATATCTTTGTGTGCTTCCTGAATCTATTGAGTATGTCTGTCTATAAGATAAATTCTTTGAAATGGAATTTCCTGGTTCTAAGAATGCATTATATTTCACTTTCTTAAGTATTGCCCACTTGTCCTCAGGGACTGACTGCATCAGGAGTGTTTGAAAATACCCAACAGTGTTTGGACTATATGAAAACTTTGTTCATAATCCAATTCTAGTGAAAAACCATTATTCCATCCATTGCCCTTCACTAAAGTGTTGCAGCCATAAGTAGAAGTCTGGACAGAAGGAACCTTCAGTTTGGTTTTGTCTTCATAGAAAAATGAAACCTCTGCATTAATGCTTGTTTCACACTTGCTGGGATTGCAGTCAAGCTGGAGGTTCCCCCAACTCTGCCCACAGTTGATACAACTAATGTTTTGATGAGTAATCAAGTTAAACTTGATTCAATTGTGTCTTTTTTAGAGCAACATTTTCTAGTTTGAGCAGCAAGTAAACATTTCCTGGCTGTTGAGTTTGCTATCACCTGAGTAATGATAAAGTTACTAGGATCCCATTTTTGGCACTGATTTTAGTGTCACTTTTCCAATATTTGTTTAACACATCTACCTCAGCTTGGGGTGCTGTAACAAAATACTGTCAACTGGGTGGCTTAAGCACCAGAAGTTTATTTTCTCACAGCTTTGAAGGCTACAAATCCAAGATCACCAGGGTCAGATTCTGGTGAGGCTCTCTTTCTGGCTTGCACATAGCTGCATTCTTGCCGTCACAGGGCAGAGAGAAAGAGAGAGTAAGCTCTCTGGTGTCTCCTCTTAAAAGGTCACTGATCCCATCCTGCAGGCCCAACCTCATGACCTCATCTAAACTGAATTACCTCCCAAAGGCCCATTTTCCAGTTATCACTTTGGGGGTTAGGGCTTCAATGTATGTATTTTAGGAAGATACAACTCGGCACCCATCTAACTAAAAACTTTTAAGCTGTCATGTTTTTTATTAATCCCCGTTACGTCCAGTATTATTTCTGGTATTTAGTGGGTGCTTATATTAGTTTTCTAATGCTGCTGTTAAAAATCACTAATTGAGTGATTTAAAACAACACAAATTTATTATTTTACAGTTCTGTGTATGAAAACTTGTATTTCACTATATCCAAGGGGACAGAAGCAGTATATATCTTTCGAGAGGTTCTAGGGGAGAAACCATTTCCTTGCCTTTTCTAGTTGCCACCCACATTCCTTCCCTCTTGCCTCCTCCCCTTTTTTTCCAGATCATGAACTAGAGGAAGTATCTAATGGTGTGCTTTGATATTTTAAACAGAGGAAATGTTTAATGGTGTATTCTGATATTATTTTAAACATTACCAAACCTAAACAAACAAAAATAACAAATAATAACAGGAACAAAGATGGTACAATGATTTTACCAACATCTTACTTTTTTAATAAAAAGGTACAGAAATTAGTTAAATTGTAAAAGCCAGTGGCATTGACACAAAGAAGAATTACATTCACTTGTGGGATACTTCTGGAAAAATGGGAATTCTATTCAGGAGATTGATTATTTGAGAAATGTTAGCAAGTTCCCAGTGAAGGGAGAGGGAGGGGTTTCATAGGAAATTAGGATTTCAAGTGCTCAAGCGATTGATACTGTTTATCTTTATTTCAAAGGCAAAGTCAGCCTCTTTTTTATTTGTTTGTTTATTTGTTTGTTAATGCTCACCTGAGGGTATTTTTCCATTGATTTTTAGAGAGAGTAGAAGGAGAGGTAGAGACAGAGAGAGAGGAACATCGATTGGTTGCCCCCCTCACATGCCCCGACCAGGGCTGGCGATTGAGCCTGTAACTGAGGTACATGTCCTTGGCCAGAATTGAACCCAGAACCCTTTAGTCTGTGAGCCCATACTCTATCCACTGAGCCAAACCAGCTAGGACAGCCCCTTTATACTGAATCAAGAATAAGCAGTGTCTAAATATCTGCCCTGGCAGAATTTGCTCCAAGGTGCTTATATTTTTTCCTTTTTTCTTACTGTTGTGGCTGAAGTTTATTTATAGTTCAATATACTTGATAAGCAAAAATGATACTAAGATAATTTTTTTATATGTATATATGTGTGTGAACCTGGATCTTTTCTACCTTTTAGTCTATTTGTGAATGTTCATGCAATTTTTATTTTTTAGTTAAAAGTTTTAGTGGAAGTTTATAACACCGTTTTAAAAATTACTGGGCTCAAGGGGCCAGCTAGTAAACTACATCATCAACATTGTGGGTTTCTTTGCCCAATTCAATGAGGAATTAGGTTAAGGAAACGTGAAAAGAGATAGCAGGCATATCCTGGACCCAAGGATAGTTTTGATTTCTCCTTATTCTCCTTTTGCCAGAGGTGTTGGAGAGGCATCTGAGATGACCACTGGTAGCAATTCTAGTACAGCCTTCTTTCGGAGCATATTGGGCCACTTCCCTGAATATACCACCAGCTTTGCCCATTTTATTGAGGGGGAAATGGGTATGCCAGCATCCCGGGAATACTGAAAGACAGTGAACTCAAAATGGTGTTTGTGGGAGCTGCGCCTGTGCTTCTCATTGCCCCAGAGTACCATCAGTTCTCTTGCTTTTGAAGCTGTCACCAAATCTGTTAACAAAATTCAACTGAGTAAGTTTGAAGATCTAGTTGGTTTTATTATGTGACTCATAAGTCAGACAGCATCCCATTTAGTAACTACAAGGGAACTATCTCTTGGCCCCTTTTTATTACATCTTCAAAGCCAGCAACATTGCATTTCTGACCATTTCTCCTTAATCACATCTCTCTCTTTGACTTTCCTATTCCACTTTTGTTGTTATAAAGCTGACTACTTTTATTTATTTTTAAATATTTTTTCATTGTTAAAATTATAGTTGACAGAGCTATTCTACTTTTAAGGACCCTGTAATTATATTGGGCTCACCTGGATGATCTAGGTTATACTCTCTGTCTTAATTAAGGTAATCTGAATATCCACCTTAACTCTATCAGTTACCTTAATTTCCTTTTGCCATGTAACCTAACATATTCAGAGCTTGGGAGGATTGGGACATAGATATTTATTAGACCATTATTCTGTTTCATAAATATTTATTGCTGGAATGAGAAGCACTTCTGAGTTACATATAAAACAATTCTAACTGTTTAGCTACATTGTTTCTGTAGATATTTACAAGAATATCATAACTATTGGAATGATAACTATCCATGACTCTTCTGTCTTGATTCAGCATTTCATTTTCTCTCCTTGAAAATTGTAAATTGTCTACTTTATTCATTATGGTGTTTTTTTTGTATAGTTCTTAGTTACATAAATCAGAAAATGTAGGTTAAAGGTACTTTTATTAAAAATTGTTCATGTTTAAATTGAAAAATTAACTTTACTATCAGTTAGGAAAATGGTGTTTATTTAATAGTAAAATGGTAGCCAGTGTGTTAACATCAGCAAGTATTTTATTGCGTTTCACATATATTTAGAAAGATAAATAAATAAGTAAATAAATAAATAAATAAATAAATAAATAAATAGAGCTACTTTATATATTTAAGTAATATGTGTTCCCTGTTTAAAAAAAAAAAAAAAAAGTCAGAAAACACAAGAAAAAAGTAATTGTTACCCTCCAAAGTCCCTTTGCTGGAAGCTTCAGAATGCCAAAACTAAAAACATCAGAGTTTGGAGTAAGGAAAGGCTTATTGACCAAGTAGGCACCAACCAAGAAGATGGGGGCCCTGGTAGTTCTTCAAATCCATTTTAAGAAAGTACAAGATTCAGGCTTCTTTTGTGTCAAGGGAAGGGAAAATGGGAGGGGCTATTTTTGTAAAAATTCAAGCCCCACACAGAATTCCTCTAATATAATAATTAGCTTGTCTAAAGCAGGAGCCGTAGGGCCATGAGAACAACACAGGCTTGAATAAGTGGAGTCAGAGAGAGCATTTCACTGGGTTCATAATCATCCAAAGTCCACCAACTAGAAACTACCACTCTCGAAATATGATATATGAAATGTCAGCTGGATTTAAAGGATATTACCATTTCTTTTCACTATTTTGTATAAAATAAGAGGACATAGGTTCTGAATATTGACTCATGGTGGGCCTGGTTGAGTGGATGGTGTGGTATTTGTAATCTTCTAAGAAGGAGGAGTGTTTGAAAGGAGAGAAATTCGAGCTGATTGGCATTTGCCAAGGATAATTATCATGTCTTACAATTTAAGAACTTGGAGATACCTCAATAAAAATATATGCCAGGCTATAAATCATTTATTGCTAACCCTTATCTGGCAAAGGTCCATGACATTTGCTGCCATGTAAAAAGAGAAACACAGCTGTCAGTGGACTCCCTTCCTTCTGCAGATCACTTTATACCTCCTCTAGCTGCTATATCTTGTTGAGCTAAAAGCTTCAAGTAAATGAAAAGTACTTTCTTATATTTGAATGTTGGCCAAACCTATGCTATCTAATCTAATAAAAGAGTAATATACTAATTGTGTCACTCCGCTACATCCTAAGCCACGCCCACCAGCCAATCAGAGTGACTATATGCAAATTAACCTAACCAAGATGGCAGCTGGCAGCCACAGAGCTACAGCAAACAGGAGGCTTGGTTGCCCCAGCAATGGAGGAAGCTAAGCTTCCCACCTACCTCTCCGGCTGTGGCCTCTGCTCAAGGCAACAAAGTTTCAATTACAGAAGATAAATAAATCCCAGATACCTGCTTCCAGCCAGCCTCACTGGGAGCTTGGGTTGCTGAGGGTAGTGGCCAGCCTGCAAACAGCCATCAGCCCCTCACCCAGGCTGGCCAGGAACCCCAGTAGGACCCCCACACACACACACCCCTAAAGGGGCTGTGGCCAGCCTGCAAACAGCCATCAGCCGCGCACCCAGGCTGGACAGGCACCCCAGCAGAGAGACCGACCCTGAAGGGGCTGTGACCAACCTGCAAACAGCCATCAGCCACTCACCCAGGTTGGCCAGGCACCCCAGGGGAAACCCCCACCCTGAAGGGGGTGTGGCCAGTCTGAAAACGGCCCTCAGCCCCCCACCCATGCACCAGGCCTCTGTCCTATATGATAAAAGGGTAATATGCAAATTTACCCTAACAGCAGAACAACTGGGAATGACTGGTCACTGTGACACACACTGACCACCAGGGGAAAGACGCTCAATGCAGGAGCTGCTCCCTGGTGGTCAGTGCACTCCCACAGGGGTAACTCTGCTCAGCCACAAGCCAGGCTTACGGCTGCCAGTACAGCGGTGATGATGGGAGCCTCCTGCCTCCTCAGCAAAGCTAAGGATGTCTGACTGCAGCTTTGGCCCGATCCACCAGGGAGCGGGCCTAAGCCAGCAGGTGGATATCGCCTGAGAGGTCCCAGACTGTGAGAGGGCACAGGCCAGGCTGAGGGACCCGCCCCCCCCCCCGTCCCCCCGCCAAGTGCACAAATTTTTGTGCACTGGGCCTCTAGTTCAAATATATAAAGCTCTGGTTATCTATTATCTTTTTAATCTAAAACTAAGATTATACGTTAAATTGGGGGAGGGGAAACTCTTTTCTGCCAAAGGCCATTTGGGTATTTATAACATCATTCTCTGGCCATACAAAATTATCAGGTAAAAATTAGCCTACTATATTTTCGTCAGACAATTAACTCACCCCTGATGCATTGGAAGGGTCAGACATTCCCCACCCCTGCATTTAGTTCTCTAATGTAAACCTTCATTTATCTAATTCTTTTATTCCTCTTAGAATTCTCCAACTACCAGGTAATCAGACTGGATAGGTATTTTGGAATAGGAATGTCATATTCCCACTTTCAATCTCACTCCTCCAATTTTATTTTCTAAAAAATCCTCACTGAAAAATACTTTATATAAAGTCACATACTAAATAGCCACCTTTCAGAAATAGATAAAGTTGCAAAGTAAGCAGACTGTCTTTGGCTTTCTTATATATAGCTCTTTTGTAGTCTAGCCACTGGCTGTAGCTTTTACATTTTTTCCCATAAAAATTTTGGTATGCTGTAACATATCACAAATAATATGTCATATTGTAAACAAGATTGATGGGCTTTGAATTTAAATTGGTCCAAATTCGATTTATTATAGTAGCTTTCATATATGCCTATTGGGAATTTATTCAATTACTATTGAAAAGAGAAGCAAAATTTTCCACCTTATTGAGATAAATAGCATTTTGCTTGAAGGCCTTTGGTAGGCGTGATTATTTGATATAGATTTATAGCTCAGGTGGCCATGGAGAGGCCTTGCTATTATATTTTTAGTGCCTTTTAAATTCGGAAAAGTTTTAATGTAAATTCCAATATAGTGGGAAGGCCAGGTAGTGCTAATGGGATTTCACCTTAAAAGCAAGACCAGGAGAGGTGATAATTATATAACTAGATAATAGTAATTATGTAGTTCTGATCATTGCAATGAAAGTGTGAGTGGAAATTACTTGGGACTAGCATTTCTTTTTCTTCTGGCATCTCCAAGATGGTAGAATGAGCAAAGGCAGGTAAATTTTATTGTAGTCACTCAACATTGTCCGGTTGTTTTTGTGTATATAATTAAAGCCAACTTTATTTTATGTTGTTCTTATCCCCTCTTTTTAAAATAATTTTTAATGGGCTCTCATACTTACCAAGGTTTAAACAAGGCTATCTTCTGCAGGTAAAACATTAGCTCCAAAATCAATTAGTTGAGCAGGTATCAATTTCTTAGAGGTTATAAAAAGATAGTTTCATCTCCGAATGGAGCTTCCTGAAGGGCTGGTATATAATTTGGCATCCCAACAATAGGAGACAGCATGAACTTTATTTTATCTCTTAGATACCAAGGACAGTCAGTGTCTTAGATTTTTCTGAAATTCAAAAGATGTATATAAATGTGTGTGAATTATTTTTCCTTATTTTAAAAGTATTATGTGTACATTACCAACAATTTAAAAATAAATATGTGTATGTAAAGTAAAAGCATGAATACTCCTCTCCTTTTTATCCCAAAAGACACTACTATAAGCTTATTTAGTTTTGTGCATACACAGACATGTATACATCAATATCTATAAAAGTACAGACATAATTTCTTTAAAAAATTATAGTATATTTATCATTCTTTATTGTTTTTAGATAACTATACATTATGAACATTTTTGCAGGACAGTAGATCTAGCTTTCTCTATCCCATTCCCTTGGATCATGGATTTCCCTATTTCCTTATTGATGGATTAGGTTGTTGTTTTTGCTTTGTTTTTTTCCAGCTAAGGTCCTATAGTGAGCATCTTTATATATGTATATACTAGGGGCCTGGTGCACTGGGGCGGGGGCGGGGGGGGTCCTTCAGCCCAGCCTGTGTCCTCTCATAGTCTAGGACCCCTCCAGGGATGTCTACCTGCTGGCATATCTGGCCAGCCTGGGTGAGGGGCTAATGGCTGTTTGCAGGCTGCCAGGCCCCCCAGTGGGGACCCTCACCCCTTGGAGGTGTGGCCAGCCTGGGTGAGGGGTTGAGGGCCATTTTCAGGCTGCCCACATCCCTTTCAGGGTTCGGGTCCCTACTGGGGTGCCTGGGCAGCCTGGGTGAGGGGCTAAGGGCCATTTTCAGGCTGCCCACAGTCCCTTCAGGTTTTGGGTCCCTACTGGGGTGCCTGCCAGCCTGGGTGAGGGGTTGAGGGCCGTTTTCAGGCTGCCCACAGCTCCCATTGACCCAAAGTTCCAGCAAGGCTGGCTGGAATCAGGTTTCTTGGGTTTATTTATCTTCTATAATTGAAACTTTGTTACCTTGAGCAGAGGCCTAGGCAGGTAATGAAGCCTCCTGTTTGCTTCAGCTCCATGGCTTCTCTATAATTGAAACATTGTTGCCATGAGCAGAGGCCCAGCCAGCCTAGGCAGGCAGTTGCAACGAAAGCCTCCTGTTTGCTCTAGCTCTGTGGCTGCCTGCCTCCATCTTGGCTGGGTTAATTTGCATATAGCCGCTCTGATTGGCTGAGGGCATGGATTGGCTGGTGGGCGTGGCTTGAGTGTCTTGAAGTGATGGTTAATTTGCATATTACTCTTTTATTAGAGTAGATATATCTGCCCGCTTGTTTTAAGAATGACTATAGGATAGTTTCCTAGAGTTTATATTTCCAGGTCAAAGGGTGTGTACTTATAACATTTTGATTATGTTGTCAAATAACCCTTTAAATAAGAATAAATTTATAAGCCTGCTATTAGCATATGCAAGTTCATTTTTCTACATCTTCAATGATATAGTTGCTTGTTTATGATTTAGAAAACATAAGTTATAAATAATAAGTCTCAAGGTTATTTGTATGTTTTATTTCTGACTTCTATAAGTCATTTTCAAAACTTGGTTCTACTCATACAAGTTAACATAAGGAAGATTAACAATCCAATAAAAAAATGGGCAAAGGACCTAAATAGACACTTTTTGAAAGGACATACAGAACCGAGAAACATGTGAAAACATGCTCAAAGTCACTAATCATCTTAAAGATGCAAATCAAAATGACAATGAGTTACCATCTCACATCTGTTAGAATGGCTATCATCAACAAACGACAAGTGCTGGTGAGAATGTGGAGAAGAGGGAACCCTCTTACACTGCTGGTGGGAATGCAGACTGGTGCAGCCACTGTGGAGAACAGTATGGGATTTCCTCAAAAAATTAAAAATGCAACTCCCATTTGACCCAGTAATCCCACTTCTAGGAATATATCCAAAGAAATCAGAAACACCAATCAGAAAGGATATATTCACCTCTATGTTCAAAGCAGCATAATTTACCATAGCTAAGATTTGGAAACAGCCAAAGTGCCCATTGGCAGATGAGTGGATTAGAAAACTGTGGTACATCTACACAATGGAATACTACGCTATAGTAAAAAAAGGGGGGGGGGGGGACTCTTACCATTTGCCACAGCATGGATGGACCTGGAGAGCATCATGCTAAGTGAAATAAGCCAGTCAGAGAAAGATAAATATCACTCATTTGTGGAATATAATGAACAGTGTAAACTAATGAACAAAAAAAAAGCCAGAGCCAGAGAAGCATTGATCAGGTGCTCAAACCTCAGAGGGAAGGTAGGCGAGGGTGAGGGTAAAGGGGAAAGATCAACCAAATGACTTGTGTGCATGCGCGTAAGCCTAACCACCGGATACAGAGGGGTGAGGGCATGAGCAGGGGGGGTGGGAGGGGCAATGGGGGATAAGGACACATATGTACTACCTTAATAAAGAAAGAAAGAAAATATAGAGCCAGAGGGGGGGAAATAACATTTTAGAATATAATAGAAGTAATCCTGTTATTTGCAGATTTTCAGTATTTCCTACATCTTTTGTCATATTATATTAGTACTAGGGGCCCGGTGCACAAAAATTTGTGCACTCGGGGTGGAGGGAGTCCCTCAGCCCGGCCT
>PVJC01020720.1:0-28714 GCA_004026665.1 Murina feae
GCATGCCAGCAGGGAGAAACACTGCCAGTGGAACTCCTCTGACCCATGAGCCAGGTGACCTCTCCAGCAGCCAAAGCCAAGCCGTCATTAGCGGCTCCCCCTTGAGCCCTAGCTCAAAGTTACAGGCAATTTCCTGATTTTTACCAAACATGCATGATTCTAATCCACTCACATCACAATTAAATAATGGATATCAGCCTGGCTTCTAAGCACTGGCAGCAGTGGTTCATGAGCTTGGTTGGCATCAGAATTACCTGCTCTGACCTTTACAAATACATACACCTGGGCCCTACTACAGACTTATGGAACATGACTAATGAGAGCTAGGGGCAGGCTACCTGTAATTTCAACAAAAACCCCACGAGAACCTGCACATTAAATTCTGATGTACACCGAAATTCAGGCATAAGAACTTCCTCTACTAGAGCAATTGTTAGTAATGGGCAAATAATTAATTACCAATTGCTCATTGATAGAGAAATATAATTCACAAAATAAATTTTTTACCCCAGATGATTTCACAGCCTCTTCTACTAGACTGAAATCTCTATGGAGGAAACAAAATGACTTAATCACCTTTGTACCTAAGACCAGTTATACAGCAAATGCTCAATGAGTTTTAGGTAAATAAGTACATATGTATCTACATACAAGAATATTCACTTTAATCAGTTTTCTCATTTTTATATAAAAACTTATAGGGCGCGGGTGGGAAGAGATTAACCAAAGATCTTGTATGCATATATGCATCACCCATGGACACAGACCCTGGGGTGGGGAGCAGGTGTGAGTTAGAAGGGGTCAATGGGGTAAAGGAGGATATTTATAATACTTTTAACAAGATAAAAATTTAAAAAAAAGAACTTCTAGGCATACACAAAGGAAAAGAGAAGAATGAAATGTCGGTACCTTCACTTCATTCTATCACTTGAAAGTGTTATGCAAAGAAGTGCAATATGGCAAGTTTCTAGAAAGAAAATGCACATCCCTCTACCCATCATTTCCACCATGAGTGCATTTTAAATCTCAATTATTAAAAAAAAAAGGAAATAAGCCAAGTTATACATAAGCTTTATCAAACTCTCAGGAGGAAATTAGGTTACAGTCATCCCTCCATATTCCAGGGAGATTGCCTTCAGGATTCCTGTGAAAACTAAAATGCACAGATGCTCAAGTCCCTTATATAAAGTGGAGTAGTATTAGCATATATCCCGCCCAATCCTCCCATACACTCTAAATCAGGCATCCTCAAACTACAGCCCGCAGGCCACATGCCGGGTGTTTTTGCCGCCACTGCCTGTCCTACTTAAAATAAGATATGTGCAGTGTGCTAGGAATTTGATCATAGTTTTTTTAAAACTATAGTCCGGCCCCCCAATGGTCTGAGGGACAGTGAACTGGCCCCCTGTTTAAAAAGTTTGAGGACCCCTGCACTAAATTATCTCTAGGTTACTAATAATACCTAAAACAATATAAATGCTATGTAAATAGTTCTATTGTATTCTTTAGGGAATAAAATAATTTTTAAAATACTATACATGTTCAGTACAGATGCAACCATCATAGACCTAACTACAATATCCGTCAGCAGCAACATAGTATTATTTCAAATATTTTGCATGTTAAACTCTCCTCACCTCCCACTGGTTCTCTATTTTATTTATTCTGAATCTGTCCAAAAATGACAAATATTTATCTATTTACAGAGCACTTCATGAAAACTGCTGAGTCAGGGCACTAGAGTAGGTTCTTCATTTCTAATAAATCACTATAATTTATGTGGCACACTTTCCCTTGGAGAGGATAATAGGAGGCTGATGTGCATAATACATTTCCACAAAAAAGAAAAATGAAATCCTTTTAGTGGATTTGTACTCACTCTGGATCAGCAGTTATAAACCATAGACTCGATGGTTGAGAGCAGGGCATTAAGCAGTGCCGAGAAAGATCAGTTTCCAAATGGAGCTTGGCATGGGACTTTTAAAAGTAACTCAGACAAAATTAATGTTACATTGCCCTGATATCAACGCCATGCTGGCCAGTAGTATGTCTAGGAATGCTGCTGAACTCAAGGAAAGGGAAGTTAAAGGGGTGGGGTGGCCCCACCACCTGTTGCTGAAACAGTCCTGAGGTGCATATTCACTTGTGCCATCAACCCATGCAGCCCATCATCATCACCATGGTGGATATGCACAGAGTCCTGTGACACCGATTCCCATCAGTACTTCTCAACCTGCAACGTGCATACAAGTCACCCACGGAGCTTCTTAAAACAGATCCTGAACCCTACCTCTCCAGTCCTGACTCAGTAGGTCGAGGGGGGCATCCACGCTTTGGCATTTCCAAATCTCCCAGGTGGTCGGATGCTGCTGGTGTGTGCACCACACTTCAAGTGACATTCCTGCAAGTGACTTTTCTCTGATTGCTTTTACAGTTCAGGGTTGTTTCTGGGTGTTCATATTAACCGGGTGAGCTAAGAAAGCTGAAGGCAAACTCACTGGAGGATTTGACACGTATTCTAGCACTCCGTACCCTGCACTTCCCCAGGAAAAAGCCCTGAATGGGAAAATGCCACTCAACCGACCCCTATAAATATGATGTTTAAATTGCTAATCTCACTAGAAAGTGAAACAGCCAGGATCCAATGTGAGATAGTCCAGTTCCGAGGACCATGCTTATTGCATTGCACCACAGTTGTCATTCGAGTCATGAGAAGATGAAACTACTTACAGAGAAGAAGGGGACCCAAAAGAGTCTGTGGTCAGAACCTTGTTATGGGTTGAGTTGTACACCGCCCAAGATCAGATATGTAGAAAGTCCTAACCTCCTCACTCAGAATTGTTGTTGGGAAATAGTATTTAGAAAGGTGACAAGGTAAAAAAGAGGTTGTCAAATGGGCCCTAGTTCAATATAAATGGTGTCCTTATAAAAAAGGGAAAGTTGAACACAGAGACAACATGCACACAGGGAAAATGATGTGAAGACACATAGCAGAAGACGGCTATGTGACAAATACTGGCATCTACAAGCCAAGGAACACCAAGGACTGGCAGAGGCTGGAAGAGCAGGGACGACTCTTCCAGAGCCTTCGGGAAGAGCCCTGCACTGCGGGCATGTTCAGTTTCCATTTCTAGTCACTAGAATAGTGAGAGAATGCATTTCCAGTTTTAAGCCACTGAGTCTTGTAGGGATCAGTAGAAATGCTGGCTGAAGAGGCTAAGAGGCCATGGCTAAAGGGGGATAACGTGCTCTGCCATAGGACCAAAGGGCAAAGAAGTGAAAATGCATTTAGATGAAGGAAACAAATAAGAGTTTCACAGAAATTACCAAAACAATTGTTTTCCCTCTAAAATGACTTTTCTGGTCAGGTGAACAAATTTAACTGACATGTGATTAAGAAATCTCAAAATATTTTGAGACATTGGTTGTGAGCAGCAAAGAATAACGAATCCCTTACATTTCTATAGGACCTTATTATTCGACATGTTTTCATCATTGATTCTCAAAACAATCTGATGAGGGAGGCGTTTCTCCATTGTTTAAATAGGAGTCCGGGGCTGAAAAAGAACTAAACTTTAAAAGAAATTGTAAAATGTGCAGCCATTATGTTCAGTGTTTCATTATTTAGTATCCATAACAACGCTCTGGAGGAGGTGTCTCATCCACCATTCTCAGGTCAGGAAACAGAGTGTTAGGTAAATTATCCATGATCAGGGTTCACAAGAGGTTAAAAAAGCAGTAAAATTCATACCTGTTGCTTCCAAAACTCAAGCTCTTTCTAGTACACCCATAGTGGCCTCCAGGTGGACTGCTGTGCTCCATGAAGTAGTTATTGAAATGAGACAGCACTGAAAGTGGATTTATTAAACTACAGCTTCCTAGATACAGACAAATAGTTAAAAGACATTTCTCTTATCTGCAAGGCCTTTATGCATAAAGTAGTTGAAGAAACCTTTCACATAAAAGTAATTAAAGTTCCTGCTGGCAACATAAAATCTATTCCCCACCCAAATGTATCAGTTAAAGGGCCCTTCTGGTCAGGTGAACAACTTTAATTGGCTCTGTCGTTAGGAAATCTCAAAGTAGAAGTTGGAAGTTGCTATAGAATCATGTATATACTTACTTATTCTTCTTCTTCTCAATAAACAGTGAAAAATCATCCCAAGACAAAACAATACAGTGCATTCTAATATAAAATTAAACATTTATAATAACAGCATGTTTCCTTACCACCCTGAAGATTAAATAAAGCTTTATGGTTTCATAAAGATTCCTCATTGGACCTAGAAGACTGTTTTCAGATAGTATCCTACTTCATTTCAATGCAAATTTTTTTCATCTTTAAGTTCTGAAAGAAGATTCCAATATTGCTTAAAATCCAAGTATCTAGAAGAGAAAATCATATAGTATTCTTTTAAATATGAAATGTTTTTGGAATCACAGAGTTATAAAGGGTGTATAAGAGGCATTTAATTTACCCATATAGTCTGGATGCCTTCTATAAATGTATCGTAAATAATGATGATGAAGGAAAGTCTCTAAGAGGGCTGTCTCCACCATGGCATGCATTCCATATTGGAAGGACATTCCCAGGACAGAGGGGGAACTGTCCCCAAGTTCTCTCCTTCTCACAATGAAAAGCACTCCAAGGCACCACCCTGCCCCAGTGTTCAGGCCAATCCTGATCTCATAGAGGAATATTGTGAACACCTCTAGCCCCAAACTTAGGTTCAAACACAAACAGCGTATGTCTCCTGGGTGCCCTCAGTTCAGCTGCTTGTACCCCCCATTTTGATTAGCTGGATTTAGTTCTAGTTTCTGCACTGAAGTCTTTCTTTCAGTAGCATACACAGTGCATATATTGCTCCAGAATTGTGACTTTGTCTTCATCTAGCCAGTCTCCCTACTGGAACAGGCTTGCCCTGAATTCTAGATTAGTGGCTGAGAAGTTAAAATCAGCTGAATGGTTTCTCAGACCCTACCAACTTCCATGCCTGCCTAGAGTCCTACGTATTTGTATCTATTAATTCACCTTACCTGTGAAAACTCTTACAACTTTATGATGAGACTATTTTTTGTCTCTCTACTTTTTGATAATGAACTCTGTGTCTTATTAAGTGTATTGAATGCCCTCTTTCTGGTAAAGCAGCATTTAGGAATACTGTACTCTGCCAAGGTTCATTGTGCTACAGCAGCTCAACCCTGAGTACAGTTTATTGTGGTGACCACTTCTTGGATGCACCCAAATGCAGACCTGTCAGCACCTTGCCTTTCCTCCCCTTCTTTAAGGTCTTACTAATCAAAACTTCATAATTTCTGCTGATCTCAATGATTAAGTAAAAATGAGGCTCTCAAAAAAAAGGGAGACAGAGCGGTCAGTCATAAATAATATAGGCAGAAATGGATGGATATATTTTGCTAAAATAACAGAACAGATTATATGACTGTGAAAAGGAACTACAATTGGAAGCAAACACAGCTTAGAAATATAATGTTGAATGAAAAAATAAATTTTAGGAGATTACACATAATATAATAACACATTTATTAAGCTCAATCAAGCAAATTATAATAATACATTGGTTAATGATACCTATATGTTGTAACATTTTTAAAAAAGGGAAGTTAGTAATTACTTTTAGATGAAGAGAAGCAGGAGTTGAGCTGGGAAGGTGCACAAAATAGCTTTAAGAGCAAGTGTAAGGTTTGATTTCTAAATTGGTGATGGGTTTAGTAGGTGGTAGTTTGCAATTATTTTATACTAGAGGCCCGGTGCATGAAAATTCGTGCAAGAGTAGGCCTTCCTTTCCCTCGGCTTCTGGCACTAGCTTCCCTCTAGCACCCAGGACCTGGGCTGCTGGCACCGGCTTTCCTCTGGCACCCAGGACCCAAGCTTCCCTCCTCCATCTGCCAGCAGGCACCCAGAACCCAGGCTGGCTTCCCTCCAGCCACCCACAGGCACTTGGGACCTGGGCTGGCTTCCTCCTGGCCCCAGCTTCATCAGGAAGGATGTCCAGAATGACATCCTGAAGATGTCCAGTCTAATTAGCATATTACTCTTTTATTATTATAGATTACTAGAGGTCCAGTGCACAAAAATTTGTGCACTTGGGGGGATGGGGGGGGTGTCCTTCAGCCTGGCCTGTGCTCTCTCACAGTCTGGGACCCCTCAGGGGATGTCCACCTGCTGGTGTGCCTGGCCAGCCTGGGTTGAGGGGCTGATGGCTGTTTCAGGCTGCCCACAGCCCCTTTAGGTTTGGGTCCCTACTGGGGTTCCTGGCTGGAAGCAGGTATCTGGGATTTATTTAACTTCTGTAATTGAAACTTTGTTGCCTTGGTCCCCCGCTCGAAGCCTGGGTTACCTCTGGCAACCCAAGGTTCCAGCCTGGCAGGTATCTGGGGTTTGTTTATCTTCTATAATTGGAATTTTGTAGCCTCGAGTAGAGCTCAGGGCCCCTAGGGCCCTGGCTTCCTCCGTTGCTCGGGGCAACTCCAGCTCTGTGGCCACCGCCATATTAGTTGATTTAATTTGCATATTTTCTCCTGATTGGCTTGTGGGTGTGGCTTGTGGGCATGGCTTGTGGGTTTAATGGAGTGACACCCAATTTGCATATTACTCTTTTATTAGATTAGATTACTAGAGGCCCAGTGCACAAAAATGTGTGCACTCAGGGGGTCCCTTAGCCCGGCCTGCGCCCTCTCACAGTCTGGGACCCCTGGAGGGATGTCTACCTACTGGCTTAGGCCCGCTTTCCAGGGGAGCAAGCCTAAGCTGCAGTCAGAAATCCTTAGCGCTGCTGAGGAAGCAGGAGAGGCTCCCATCACCACCACTCTACTGGCAGCCATCAGCCTGGCTTGTGGCTGAGCAGAGCTCCCCCCTGTGGGAGTGCACTGACCACCAGGGGCAGCTCCTGCATTGAGCATCTGTCCCCTCGTGGTCAGTGTGTGTCATAGTGACCAGTCATTTCAGTATCTCTGCTGTTAGGGTCAATTTGCATATTACCCTTTTATTATATAGGATAGAGGCCTGGTGCATGGGTGGGGGCCAGCTGGTTTGCCCTGAAGGGTGTCCAGGATCAGGGTGGGGTTCCTGTTGGGGTGCCTGGCCAGCCTGGATGAGGGGATGAGGGCCATTTTCAGACTGGCCACAGTCCCTTCAGGGTAGGGGTCACTGCTGGGAAGCCTGGCTAGCCTGGGTGAGGGGCTGATGGCTGTTTGCAGGCTGGCCAAGCTCCCCAGCGGGAGCCCTCACCCCATGAGGATTTGGACAGCCTGGATGAGGGTTGGCCACAGCCCTTTCATGAGGGTGTGGCCATCCTGGCTGAGGAGCTGATGGCTGTTTGCAGCTGCCCACCGCCCCCAGCAACCCAAACTCCCAGAAAGGCTGGCTGGAAGCAGGTATCCTGGATTTATTTATCTTCTATAATTGAAACTTTATTGCCTTGAGTGGAGGCCACAGCTGGCCAGGGTAGGCAGGAAGCTTGGCTTCCTCCATTGCTGGGGCATCCAAGCCTACTTCTTGCTCCAGCTCCGTGGCTGTGGGCCGCCATCTTGGTTGGGTTAATTTGCATATAGTCACTCTGATTGGCTGGTGGGTGTGGCTTAGGGTGTAGCAGAGTGACACCAATTTACATGTTTCTCTTTTATTAGTGTAGATGCTTTCTAACTACACATGCATTACCTGTTTTTATATGTATCAAATAGTATAGAAAAGTAGTATCTCATTAAGTCAGTTATAGGATCATCTTTACTGATAAAAGGGATAAGGTGTTAGGTAGGTTCTGTGTTCTCAGGGAACTCTGTCCTTCTTTTTTGTTATTTACATCAGAATAGCTTGATGGCATGCAAAGTAAAAAAACAGACAATCCAAAATTTCATCTCTTTTTGTAAGTTTAGCTTAGATCCTGGGGTCTTACAGAATCAGAGCATATATTTAGCATTTCAGTTGACAGTAATTCATGTTGTTCAGTGCCTGCTGGACCCTCTTTCTTTATCCTTTCATTTAATTTTAGAAGTGCTGGCAAGATAAGAATAAAGAAAATCAAATAAATCACCTGCCAAAAGGCTCAGGTGTAGGCAAATAGTGCAGGAGTACTGATTAAAACAAGCAGATTGAAACCCTGATAACATAAACCTCTGTAAAGCATGAAGATTGGCAAGGGAAGAGCTTTCAGCTTTTGAAGTGTCCCATAGTATCAGAAACAAGGATGGGAATGTGAGTCTAAGCACTTGTCAAGAGCTGTGTATTTAACTGAAGAGATAATTGTGTGCAAGCCTGTGGAATCCATGGAAGATGCAAACTATGTGGAATCCACAGTAGATTATTAAATATTTCATAATGTGTTTTACTTTCATGAAAGTATAATATAATTAGATCTTGGCTTAGTTTGTGCTTTTGACTGCCATTGTTAATTTTTTTTTTTTCATTTCAGAATTTTATTAACTCTCCATCCCTGAGTCATAACTTCCTTGTGCACTGCATACTTAGCTTTGGCAAATTTAAGGATTTAATTGCTGTAAAAAGATAGGAGTCAAAAGTAAAATAAAGAACTGGTTCTCTTTGCCTCATTCATGAGCAATTTATTTATTGAAGTAATATCGGTATATAACATTATATTAGTTTCTGGTGTACAACATTAAAATTAGACATTTGTATTTCATACAAAGTGGTCACCATAATAAGTCCAGCTGCAATCCATCACCATACAATTGGCCCTCTTCACCAATTTTGGCTAACTCCCTTCCCCTCTGATAACCACCAATCTGTTCTCTGTATCTATGAGTTTTATTTTAGATTCCACATGTAAGTGAATTCACACAGTATTGTCTTTCTATATCTGACTTATTTCACTTACAATAATATCCCCAAGATCCATCCATGTCATCACTATGTAAGATTTTCTTTTTTTATGACTGAATAGTATTTCATTGTATATATGTACTATACCTTATTTATTTATTCATCCGTCAGTGGGTACTGTAGGTTGTTTTCATATCTTAGCTATTGTTAATAATGCTGCAGTGGGTATAGAGATGCATATATATTTTTTAATTTGAATTTTTGTTTTCTTCAGATAAATACCCAGAGGTGGAATAGCTGAATAATGTGGCAATTGTATTTTTAATTTCTTGAGGAAGCTCTATATTGTTTTTCATAGCAGCTATACCACTTTATATATCACTAACAGTGTATAAAGGTTTCCTTTTCTCTGTATTCTTTCCGTCCCACGCTATTTCTTGTCCTTTCAATAACTGTCATTTTGACAGATGTGAGGTAATATCTTCTTATGGTTTTGAATTGCATTTTCCTGATGATTAGTGAGGTTGACTATCTTTTCATGTGCCTGTTGTTCATCTACATGTACTAAATCAAATTGTTTATCTTATTTTTGCTACTGAATTAAAAATATATATATTTTGGATATTACCCCTTTATTGGATAAATGATTTGCAAATATTTGCTTCCCAGTCAGTAGGTTGCTTTTTTATTTTGTTGATGTTTTCCTTTGCTGTGCAGAAGTTTTTTAGTCCCATTTGTCTATTTTTCCTTTTGTTGCTTTTGCTTTTGAAGGCAGATCCAAACACTCAGGGTAACACTGATGTCAGGGAATTTACCATCTATGTTTTCTTCTTACTTCTTTATAGTTCAGGTATTATATTCAAGTATTTAATCAATTTTTCAGTTAGTTTTTTGTATATAATGTAGGATAGTGGTCTAGTTTCATTTTTTATGTGTAGCTGTCCAGTTTTCTCAATCCAATTTATTGAAGAGACTGTTCTGTCTCCAGTGCATATTATTGGCTTCTTTTTCATATACATAACTGACCATATATGTGTGGGTTTATTTTTTCTGTTTCATTGACCTCTCTATTCCATTTTCTGCTAATATCATGCAGTTTTGATTACTATATGTTTGTTATATAGTTGAAAATTAGGGATCATCATACCTTCAGCTTTGTCTGTTTTTCTTAGAATTACTTTGGTTATTCAGGATATTTTGTGGTTCTGAACAAATTTTAGCATTATTTTTTTATACTTTTGTGAAAAATTCCATTGGAATTTTGATAAGGGTTGTGTTGAATACATATGTACATCACTTTGGGTGATATGAACACTTACACAATATTAATTCTTCCAATCCATGAGTATGGGATATCTTTCCATTTATTTGTGTCTTCAGTTTCTTTCATCAATGTCTTATAATTTTCAGTGTATAGGTCTTTCACCTCCTTGGTTAGATTTATTCCTAGGTATTTTATTCTTTTTGATACAATAAAAAATGGTGTTGTTTTCTTAATTTCTCTTTCTTATAGTTCATTATTAGTTTATGAAATAACAACTGATTTTGGGATCTTTATTTTATATTATGGAACTTTACTAAATTCCTTTATTCTAATGTGGTTTTTTAGTGTTCTTTATTTTTAAAATAATTTTATTTATTGATTTTTAGAGAAGGAGAGGGAGTGGGGAGAGAGAGAGAAGCATTGATTTGTTGTTCCATCCATTTATGCATCCCTTGGTTGATTTTTATATGTGCCATGGCTGGGACTCAAACCCAAAACTTGGCATAGTGGGTGATGCTCTTACCAACTGAGGTGAGGACTAGGGATTTCTATGTATACTATCATGTCTTCTGTAAATACAGATAGATTTACTTCTTTCTTTCTGACTTGCATATCTTTTATTTCCTTTCTTGTTTAATTGCTCTGGTTTGGACTTCTAATACTCTTTTGACTAAAAGTGGCAATAAAAATACATCCTTGTATTTTCCCGATTTTAGAGGAAAATTTTCAGCTTTTCACCATTAGGTATAATATTATCTCTGGATTTGTCATATAAGGTTGTTATTATGTGAGGTACATTCCCTCTATTCTGACTTCGTTGAGTTTTTATGAATGAATATTAAAATTTATTTAATTGAGAAGATTGTGTATTTTGCTGCTTTGGGGTGAAATGTTTTGTATATACTAGTAACTATTAGTCTATCTTGTATTATGTATCATTTGAGGCCAATGTTTCCTTATTAAATTTCTGACTAGATGTTCTATCCATTGATGTAAGTGGGGTAGTAAAGTCCCCTATTATTATTGTAACACTGTCAATTTTTCTGTTTAGGTATGTTAATATTTTGGGGCTCCTATGTTGAGTATATATGTACTTATAAATGTTATATCCTCTTATTGGATTAACTCCTTATCATTATGCATTGCTCTTTGTCTTTTGTTACAGTCTCATTTTAAGTTCTATTTTGTTAGATATAAATATAGCTACACTAGCTTTCTTTACTCTTCCATTTACATGGAATGTCTTTTTCCAATGTGAGACATAAACCCCTCACACCTCAGGGAGAAGTGGAAGACCCATGAGATAACTCCCTACTGTGTGTTGCCATGCTGGGAGTGGGGTTTTCATTGATAATGCAACTCTGCCTCTTCTACACATCTTGATGTGGCTCATTCATCCCTTATTGTAGAGGGAGCTAGTTGTAAGGTTTGTTTTTGTTTTTCTAGTGGGAATTATTTCATAGGTAGTTGTAGATTTAGTGTGTCTATGGGAGAAGGTGAGTTCAGGCTCTTTCTATGCCACCATCTTGCTATGTGCAATCTAGTTGACTCACCAACATTTGATAGCTATATTCATCCTTCCCCTCCCTTTGACCTTACCTTTCCTTCCCTCCCCTCTGTCTCTGTCTCTCTCTCTTTCCTCTATCTTCCTCCTCTCTAATTGCTGCATAGATTTATGGTCTTCTGTCTTAAGAAATCCTTGCTCAGAAGTTACCCTTAGTGGAGAAAGGGTAACTTCTATAAAAAATCAAATACTTGAGGAATTTGTATAATCTGATTTTTAATAGATTATATTAGGGTATTAGAATATCAGGTTGTGTTCTACTTTCTATTAGAATACCTGGGTGTGCTTCCATTCTTTCATACATTCATTCATCTAATAAATATAGGTATTAAGTACCTACTACACCAGTGCTGGGGTAGATTTCTGGGATACATAATTGAGAGTAACATGGTCCCAGCCTCCAAGAAGTTCTCTGTATGCCCTAATATGATTTGTAGGTGTGAAACGTCAAAGATCTGAACTGTTGCAGTTATTTTTTGAAAAGCATGGGTGTTATTTTTGGTGGTATTGGTTGTTGTGAATTGCTATCTCTCCATTTGTGATAACTTTGAAACCCTTGGGTAAATCCCAGGTATCAGGGTTTAAGTTTATTGTAGCATCACTTATAATAGTGAAGACATGGAAACAATCTGTGTTCCCCAGTGACTAAATGGATAAAGAATGGATAGATATCCATGGTATGTGTGTGTGTGTGTGTGTGTGTGTGTATGTATCTATCTATATATCTATATCTATATCTATATCTATATCTATATCTATATCTATATCTATATCTATATCTATCTATCTATCTATCTATCTATCTATCTATCTATCTATCTATCTATCTATCTAATCAAATATTATTCAGCCATAAAAATAAGGAAATCCTGCCTTTTGAGACAACATGAATAAACATTGAAGGTGTTATGTTAAGTGAAATAAATTAGACACAGAAAGACAAATACTGTGTGATTTCACTTATATGTGGAATCTAAATAAGAAGAACCCATAGAAACAAAGAGTATATTGATGGATGCCTAGGATTGGTGGGTGGGGAAAATCAGGAGATATTGGTCAAAGGGTAAAAAACTTCCAGTTATAAGATGAATAAGTTCTGGCTGTGTGATATTCAGCATAGCGCCTATGGTTAACAACATTTTATTGTATACTTGAAAAATAGTTAGAAAGTAAATCAAATGTTCTCATCACACACAAAAGGGAACAAATGCAAAGATAATTATATGAGGAGTATTAACTTTATCATGGCAATCATTTTTCAGATTATGTGTATATCAAATCACTCCCCTGTACACCGTAAATTTACACAGTGTTATGTATCAGTTATATATCAAAGCTAGGGTGGATGGGGCTGAAATCCATCGCCAGAGCCTAGTGAGGTCTGTTTTACTTTGAGTGTGTGAATGGATGGATTGGGGGAAGGGAGAGTGTACCCCGTGTACGATGGAAGCTTGTAGAAGGACTAGGGCTTTTAAATGGAATTAAAATATTTGTCACTAACTTGTGGCTTTTGGGATGGCAGGAAGTTCTGGAGAACATTTGATACACCTTGTTTTTCTCACCTGATTAAGAAAAGCGTATTTATGATTTCTTCACTATCTGACTAAATTTCACAGCTTCACTTCCGCATAGTTCTCTGGACATCCATCCACCCCTTCATTCATCTGTCCATATTTATTGGCTGCCTTTCTGTTACCTGACGCCAGGCAGTGCATATGAGGCATCTTTGTGGAGCTTAGATTTTGTGCTCCTTGTGTTCATATAGGGAAACTAAAAAAAATACTATCTAAAGATAGTGAATGTGGGAATTTTAAATTGTAGTAAACATGCTGAGAAAGAGGCTTGTTCACTGTGGAAAGTGTTGGCAATAGATAATAAATGTTAGTTGGTTTAATATTCATGATTTTTTTCTTCACCCATATTTTATCAGTTCTAACAGCAGTGCCAGTTTGCCTTCAAATACAGGATATGGATAGGAGACACATTTCTGTAAATATTCAAAAGGATCCAAGACTGCTTTAGCTTGAGCTTTGTGTTACAAATAACAGGAGCCATGCAGACAGTCCTTACTCTGAAACTTCAATAAACCAAGAAATTTCATTTGCCAGACTATCACTCTTCTCTTAATAAGAATGTGAAGTATTATGGAGCAAATGTTCATGTTCATTTACAAATATCATCAGGACGTCAGGTGACTGACAAATGACTGCATGATACCTGGAGAGATGTTCTAACGGTATTACTAGTATATCTAGCTAAAAAAAATGTGTTTACTGTTTCCGTTGTATTCCCCAAAATGCAGCACTATCTCTTTGCTGCTGAGCTATATTCACAGTTGCCTCACTGGATACCTGATTTTTTATTTTGGAGTAGATTCAAGGCAAATATCCACATTAATGCAACACATGCAAAGGTCAGAAGGTCCAAAGCGTGGTTCCCACAGCAACTGACCTTTGTTTCTCTGGAGCTTGGCAGTGTTTGCTTTTACTTCGTATTAGAAAAACTTCTCTACTTAATGATGTATGGCATGGAGCAGTTGTTCGGGGAAATGTTGTTTAGGAATGTCTGCTTTCCAGTAGAAAAACTTCAGTTTTATGTTAGAAAAGTTTAAAGGCTATTTTGTGTCTTCCATAGTCTTGAAAACTAAAGGCAACCATGGGAAAGCAACTGTCTAACAATAATTGATCTAGCTACCAAAACAATTGAAAACAAGCAACTAATTTTGACTATTTTCATTGGTTTATGAGTATATAATAAATAGATGGCTAATTTTGAACAAACTAAAATGTAGAAAAAATACTTTATAAATAAAATATTTTTGTGTGAATGTTTATAAATGGAGTCATTTATAATTTGAAACCAACAGAAACCACACACATATTTGCTATCTTCTTTCGTTAAAATGGAAGAATTGTTTCCACTACTGTCAAACGTTGACACACGCATCATGGTTTGGATCCCATTTTCCCTAAAGGCCTTTTGTCCTCCCATTTTCCTTCTTACTTCTGATTCATGCAGTTCTCCTCTCCCCCAGATCATTCCCGTCAGCTTACACACATTCTTCTGCATCTCCCCCAGTGTTTGGGTCCCATAGCTACCACCCTGTTTTCTATATTCACTGTCTTCAGCTCTTTATCTCTTTATTCCCCTTCAACGGGTCTTCTGTTCAAGTAGGTGCTCTTTTCAAGGTCAGCACGGCTTGCTTTCCTGATACCAAATGTCATGGTTACTTGTTGAGCTCATATTATTCAAACCATAAACAACAGTACAAGCTTTACACTCAACTGAGTATCTCTTTCTTCTTGAGACACCTTTTTTTTTGGTGCCTGGGACACCACACTCTCCTTACTGGTTCCTTCTAAGGCTCCTTCTAAATGCTTCCTGATCCCTCTTCCTATGATCCACTTCTCCAGTGTGGATATACCAGGTCTTGGTCTTCCCTATTTATGATATCACCTTGACTTAGGGTTGGCAGATTTAGCAAATAAAAATACAGGATATTAAAGTTATATCTGATAAGGGCCTAATTTCCAAAATTTATAGAGAACTCATAAATCTTAACAAAACAAAAATAAACAATCCAATCAAAAAATGGGCAAAGAAGTTAAGTAGACATTTTTTGAAAGCCAAGAAACATAAGAAAATATGCTCAAAGTCACTAATCATCCGAGAGATGCAAGTCAAAATGACAATGTGGTACCATCTCACACCTGTCAGAATGACTATCATCAACAAATCAACAAATGACAAGTGCTGGTGAGGACTCCGAGAAAAAGGAATCCTTGTGCACTGCTGGGGGGAATGCAGACTGGTGCAGCCACTTTGGAAAACAGTATGAAGTTTCCTCAAAAATTAAAAATGGAACTCCCATTTGACCAGTAATCCCACTTGTAGGACTATATCCCAAGAAATCAGAAACACTAATCAAAAAAGACATATGTACCCCTATGTTCATAGCAACACAATTTACAATAGTTAAGACTTGGAAACAATCTAAGTGCCCATCAGCAGATGAGTGGATTAAAAAATAGTGGTACATCTACACAATGGAATACTATGCTGCTGTAAAAAAGAAAGAACTCTTACAATTCACAGCAGCATGGATGGACCTGGAGAGCAACATGCTAAGTGAAATAAGCCAGTCAGAGAAAGATAAATATCACATGATCTCACTCATTTGTGGAATATGATGAACAACATAAACTGATGAACAAAACTAGATCCAGAGACAGAGGAGCTTCGAACAGACCATCAAACTTCAGAGGGAAGGCAAGGAAAGAAGGCGGATAAGAGATCAACCACCAAAAGACTCAAATGCATGCATATAAGCATAAACAATGAACACAGACACTGGGCAGGGGGGTGAGGGCATGTGTAAAGGTGTGGGGGTGGCCAGGGAGAGATCAATGGGGCAAAAAGACATATGTAATACTTTAAACAATAAAGAATTTAAAAAATACAGGATGCCCAGTTAAGCTTGAATTTTAGATAACCTTTTTTTAATATTATGTGTTTCATATAATACACATGCACACACACACACCTCTTTATGTATCATCTATCTATCCATCTCAGACTGTTGGGATGTATTTTAGTATAACCATGTTTCATGCATGTTTGGGACATACTTATACTAAAAAAAAATTCATTGTATCTGAAATTCAGATTTAACTAGTGTCCTGTATTTCATCTCTAACTCTGTGCCAGGTAAGCTTATTTAGTTACCTGATATTAAACACTATCTGTATGACCCAGAACTTACCTCTCGCTAAGCTCTAGTTTAGTGCTCTCAGCTTCCGAAAGTAATATCTTGGATATCTACCTTCTAAAACTTAATATGTTTAAATGAAAATTATTTAGTTTCACCCCCTCTTCATCTTACTAATGACATCAGTGTTCTTTTTACCATACTCTCATTAAATCTTTGGACAAGTCCCAAGGTTTATATGTTCAAAACATCTCACAAGTATATGTACTTTTCTTTATCCCTACTGATACCTTCCTAGGTCACATTATTATGAAACTTGCCTGGACTATAACCCCAGATTCCTCACTCTTCTCCCTGCATCTATGGCACCTATCCCCCACAACTATTTCTGCACACAAAGATACTTTATATAGAGACCCTTAAATAATATCAGTGAGATTGTGTGTTGGTCTGGTGTTTCACAGATCACTTAGTTTCCACTTTCCCATGGCTTCTCACTGCACTTTGAATAACCCAGATTCTTTATCATAACCAACAAGGCCTCTGTGATCTGACTCTGGCTAGTACCTCTCTTCAGACTCATGCTCACCTCCTCCAGCCATGCTGCCTCCTCTTCATTTCACTAGCTCTTTATTTTTATAAACCCCTCCCTTTTATTGCCCAGATTTGCTTTCCTCTCCTTTTTCTCATGGTTTATTCATTTGGTTAACATCCTCCTTACCATCCTGTCTCATGTTGCTTCCGTCCTTTCATCACTCTGTATCACATAACTGTTTTTTATGTATTCTATCACTCTTTTTTATGTATTATGATCAATATTTGCAGTTGTCACATTGGCACTTTTAGGTCTTCACTTATTTGTTCTCTTCTGAAACATAAATTCCATGAGGAGAAACATCTTGCCTCTTTTGTTAATTATTTTTTCTATAGCTCCAAGAATACAGCATAGTAGGTACTCAATGAGTGGTTTCCTAAAATAGACTCGAGCTGTGATGTGTTGTGAAAATCCCAGCACATTACCCTTCCTCAGCTTGAAGCCAGGTATAGAATGAAAATATTTCCCCTGCTTTCCCCTCCCCCCGAGACTGGCACATATGCTGCGATGTTGGAAATGTTGGTGAAAAAACAGCAATCAGCACCAATGAAAACACTGAAATGGTTTCATCTGCTGGTATGAGCTGGCTCTGTCCCAGAGGAGAGAAGTCTGACATATGATAGCCAGTCAGGAACCTGCAATGGATTCTTTCAAAGTCAAATTTCAGCCTGTCAAGAGGTGGAGAAAATGATTTGTGACCGGAGAGGATGCTGGATTAATATTTCTGAAATACTGTGCACTAAACCCCCTGTAGCTACTCCTTTGTTCTGCTATTAGGACCTCTCTCCCTCTGGTACAGGAAATGCTTTGCTTTTAACAACATCTTTGCTTTGATATAGACATTTTCCCTGCCCTGAGATGGGGTTTTCTGGTGAGGTGTAACATTCATTAGCCCCTCTGGACAATGCAGTTGCTGAAACAGACTTGGATTTTTATCTCACAGCTGCGTTTTAAAGTCAGAAGGCCCTGGATGTCTGGGGGAGCTGTGATGTCTGAAACAGAAAGATTGATTTGCCACAGGGTATCTTGCACCTGGAGTAATGAGAGTGGCAAATTACTTGCTCACTGAGCAAACATGACAGCAATGCCATAGAGTGAATTTATATGTATGCAAACACACTGGGGTCACAGAGGTGGGGAGTCCACAAAGTGACCCTCTCTCTGGAAGATGGCCCTCCAAATCACTACCTTGTACTGGGAAGGCGATGCTCAGCAAAAGCTGCATAATAGCTGTTTAAAACACAACTACTTCTAATGAATAATGTAATGCTCACAGTACAGCAAGAACTAGGATGAATTGTGGTGCCATTTTAAAATGAGAGTCCTCAACTCACAGGCTATTTCTGGTGTTCATCTTGGATTTTGTGGCAGTGGAACATAAAACACCTACTTTAATAGAGTAGAAGAAATGGAGTGATTTATCCTAGTCATGGTAGGCCTTTAGAAACTCTCATTTGGTAATAGAAAAAACCAGTGGTTGGTGGGGGAGCAGATAATTTTTCTACATTTCGGCAGCCCAACACATAGAGAGCACTCAGGCTTCTCAGAACAGTTGGGGCAGGCAAAAGAATTTTAAAACTCTTTAAGTGACAGAAAGAAATGGTAGTAATATTTGGTTAAAACATTTTAAGATTTCCAACTTCAAGGTTTCACAATTCACTTTAAGAAGCACTGCTGATGCTTTTAGCTGTAACCTATTTTAACACACACACACACACACACACACACATTAAAATGATAACTTTGTTTTGTTAACAAGTTTAAAAGTCTGCTGATTTTATTAAGTGGTCCTGGATTTAGACTACTTTTTTTTTTCTTACTTGATACTCACTCGTTAAGCTTTCCTCATTTATTTTTTGAGCCACTGGTCTGTGCCTGGCACCATGCTCAATGTAAGGTAGAACAGAGATCAAAGGAGCCATTCAGGTTCCTAAGCAGCCCATTCCTAGTAACCCAGATTATAATGTAATTTAAGTCCAGAGAAAATGAACCTTGTAAACCTGACTGTGAGACTGAGCCTGATGAACAAGGCAGAATATAATATTCTAACATGTTTTTATCTGCTTTTGCCCCTCTCCCCCCACTTAGCTTCCACAATATTGATTAGAATAGTCAGTGGGGGTACAGTTAGTCTTAGATAGTAAACAACGAATGATGACATCCTTTAACGTGGTACCTCATGGGAACCCAGAATACATGTATGTGTGTTGTGCACCCTTCTAAGGATTTCATTTGTGGGAGCTAATTTAATAATCATGCTGCTCCTGTTAGGCAGATTCCAGCATTAGCTCCACTTAGCAGGCAAGGAGACGATTGGGGAGTGAGATGAAATAACTGTGCTGAGGTCACACAGGTAGTTAGCAGTCAAGGCCAATCTGTTGTACAGCCTTCAATGACCATAGGGGAGCTTAACCTCTACTTGGGAGGAGGAAGATCAGAGGAGCTTTGGTTGAAAATAACTGAATCTACATTTAAAATAAGAAATATGCTCCACTGTAGGTGCCAGAGTGTCTGCCTCTGAAGTTTCCTTTCATGGCTCTAAAATAGGAAAATTGATTGTTGTAATTGCCAAAATCATTGTAGCATCCTCCATTTCCCACATTGCTTCCATATTATCAAATCCATTATAGCCACTCCCACTGCCACTCTATCCAACACCATATCCACCCCCACCACGACTGCCACCGAAGCCACCTTGATCTTTGATGTTTCCTCACAACCAAAGTTGTCATTCCCACCAAAACCACCTCCAGGACATCTCCAAAGTTTCTAGAACACTTTGACCTCTCTGGCTGGATGAAGCACTAGCCATTTCTTACTTAGGTGAGGCTTTCCTTACTTCACAGTTGTGATCATTCACAGGATGATATTTCTGAATGACAGTCCTGTCTAAAGAGTTGTGGTCATCAAAGGTTACAAAAGCGAAACCTCTCTTTCTGCCACTGTCTTGGTCAGTCATAATTTTTCAGTCATTTCAGTTTTCCCATGCTGTTCAAAATAATCTCTTAGGTGATGTGCTTCAATGTCTTCTTTAATACTACTGACAAAATTCTTTTTCACAGTTAAGTCTTTTTCACAGGGCTTTGAGAATCTCCTCTTGAGACAGCCCTCCTTGGTTCCACAACCTTTCCATCCACCTCGTGGAGCCTTGCATCCACGTCCTCCACAGTGGCACACGTGACAAACCCAAAGCCCCTCGGGCGCTTGGTGTTTGATTTCTCACCCCCACATTCTGTGAGTGTCCCCATTGCTCAGCATGGCTCCTCAGACTCTCATTGGTTGTTTCAAAGCTCAAACCTCCGACAAAGAGCTTGTGCAGCTGTTTGTTCTCTTTGGGAGACCGACTTAGACGTGACAACTGCCAGAGGGTGGAGTTCAACGATGCTACTCGATGGTGTCCCCTGGCAGAAAGCTATGGCAGTGGCAGGTTTTAATTACTGCCAGGAAACAAAGCTTAGAGGAGAGGAGAGCCAGAGAAGTGACAGGGAAGCTACAGGTTACAACAGATTTGTGAACTCTGCCAAGCACAGTGGTGACAGGGCATAGCTGCTACAGAGAAGACGTATTTTAGACAATACTCATGTGAATGGCCAAGAAACTTGAGGACTGTACTTGCGACTAATTGTATAACAGGTTATTTTCCTTTCTGTTCTGTGGAAAGTGTAAAGCATCCCAACAAAGAGTTTTAATGTTGATTTTTTTTGTACCCGTGCTATTGATTGCTAATTGTGGTAGTCTGATCATGATGCTGAATAACTGTGTCTTTTTTAAAAAAGGAAATACTCTAAATTTTAGTATGTGACTAAGACATGTTTATATACACTTACACATGGTATTGAATGGAACTTTGGGTTTCATCTCTTGGACATAGTCACTAAGAATCTGGTCCACTCTGAAATTCTCTTCCTTTAGGTTCGTTTGATTGTCCTTTGTGTCTACCCTATTATTGCCTCATACCAGTGTATGTCAGATTGTTGCCTTCTTGCTTGGGGCCCCTAATTTTTTTTTCTGAGTCTTTTTATCCATTTTATCTTTTAAAGTGCAGTCTCTCACTGACTTTCTAAGAAAGATTGCATCCCTTAAAAACTTTGCAAAATGTCAATTGTTATATGTACTTGCTATGCTTGATTTGCCTGCTTTCTCTGTTTGTAGGAGGGTGTGGCTGTGATTGCTTCCTTCTGATCTGAATGATCTTGTTCATCTGGTGAATTTTTAGACTACAATTAAGATTTGAACTCACTTTATGGGGGGAAACTTTTGTTTGGCACTGGAGCTGATGACAAACTGCCCATTTGTCAGGAACATGGATTTCTGCTGGCTCCAATCTCTTAGGGATATTCTGGTTTCAGCAGTTCATCTTTCTATTGTATGAAGTACACTAATAATAGAAATCAGCCAACACTTAGGTGCTTTCTATATGTCATGCTTCTTCTAGAAGTGCTTTATATGTCTTAACAAATTTAATAATAAGGCTAGTACTGTTGGATAGGAAACACTATTTTCTGCATTTAATAGATAAAGAATGTTCACCCAGGTAGTAAGCTGTCAAGGCAAACCTAGGACTTCAAACCTCTCTGCTAAAGAATTACTGGCATATTGAAGGCAAATTCAGATTGTCATGGGAGGGTCATAGAAGTCTTCATGGAAGAGTTAGCATTGATTTCAGCATAGCACTGATTTTTTTTTCTAGTTGATCTTCTCTATGACTCTCATAATTATTTGTAAGATATGGTAGCCTGTATCTAATGGTTGAGCATTTATTAGGAGGGAGGCCCTATTGCAAAAACTTCATATATATCAACATGTCACTGGAGAATGAAACTTCTCCATCACTCACAGGAGTGAGGTCCTTGTGATATCTTTAGGAAATGAAGTTCCTAACATTCACACAGAAGAGTGAGATGTGGTAAAATACTTTATTTGTGTGGAGTTACAGTTCTAGGAGTGCAAACGCCCCTGTCCCTTAAACCAGTCCTTAAAAAGGTGCAGCTGGGGGTCCAGTAGAGCCAAAAGGAGGGCCAGAGTCCAGAGCTTCTGTTCCATGTAGCAGTCTCTCAGTTCAGTATTCAGGCAAATTAAAAGTCCCTTAGTCTATTTGTGGGTTCCACATAGCTGTGGGCCACGTGGGCTCAGGGGAGCCAGGAACCTGGCATGCTAGTGTGTGAGAGAGAGACTCCTTTGTTTAGAAGTTTAAATATTCAGGTTTTGTGCCTATTCAGGTTTATGTATCTACTACTCAATATTGTAATCATGAATTATGTTGGCGATCTTCACGGTGGAGTTCAGGATATGTAGGAGGGGCTGATGCACAAATTAAAATAATATACAGGAAATAAGAACTTAGAAGGCATTGGGGACCAGGTGGAGACCTCTTTATTGAAGAGGCACACAACTTCTGGCTGGTTCACTTTTTATTTACTTGAGTACACATTTGCCCTTTAGCAATGGATATAGACACATCAAAGGTGAAGTCTGGTAAACAGTAAAATGATTATCAGATTAGGGAATTGCCTTGAGCCACCACTATTTCAACAGACAAGGTGTTTAACATCAGCCCTGCTAATGCCAAAGGTCCATTGGCCTTCCTCATTCCTTGGTGGACTGACAATATTGGCAAGTGGTGGCTTCCTGTATCTCCCCCTTTTTGTTTTCTTAATAAATCGTGAAAAGTGTATGCTGTCTGTAGGGCTTGAATCCTTTTAAGACTCTTGATTCCACACCTGCAGACTAGAAATAAACATATAAGAACAAGAATGAGACAGACAATAGTGGTTATGCTAAGAGGCAGATGTAGGGAGATCCAATGAAAAGTATTGAGTTCTTTCATGTCCTTTTTAAATTGCTGCCAGACATCAAAGAAACTAGTTTGTAGTAGGCTCCTTTCTGGGCCATCAGTTCTTTATGGGTCCCCTTCTCAATCAATTTCTCTGTGACATGACAGCAATGGTATTCGAGTTATGAATGGTGGACAAATAGTGGACAATGACAATCAGGCCCGACCTTCTCTGGCTTTGTCCAGGGCAACCTGCACCATCACACAACTGATGACTGGTATCATGGCAAGGAAAGCATTCTCGGGTGTTCTCAGGGTTCTTATTCTGGACTGTCTTCTTTACCATCCCCCAGTTCACCTCTAGTCTGTTTCTCGTCTGTCTCATTCTCCTCCCATTCCATCAGCCTTCCGAGTTCCTTGGTGCACTGACAGTATTGGTAAGCAGTGGCTTCACGCAGTATCAATGTCAAATAAGGTGGCCATAATTATAGCTGAATAATATACACCAATTTATGAACCACACTATTTTATTTTTTGATATTTTAGATGCCTATGCGAACTAACATATAAAACAATAAAGGCCAAGAACTAATCTTTTTTAAAGTACATTTATTTTCATTAAACTATAAGCCTCAAGTGATAAATAACAGCAAGTTGACACAGATGGAGATAGTTGGGACCCAGAACTTGACCTTGTCACTATGAGGACCTGATGATGGAATCAGGCCCAGCGAGGGTTCGGAGGAAGGTCCATTCTGGTAGGTGAGGCATGGCTTCCAGGTAATAAGGCAAGAGCAATATAGCCCAGAGAATCATTGTTAAGGGCAGGAGAAATATAGGGTGTCCCCCAAAATGGATACAGATTTTAACAGCTGATAACTCACTTAATTTTCACTCTTTTTGAGGTTTAATTGATTTTAAATAATGACCAAGGAAGATTATCAGGAGGTAGTAAAGACAAGGACTGAAATTTAGGAATTGCATTTTAGGTGTGTGTGTTGCGGGGGATGGGTTGGGGGAGGAAGGCAAGAGCAAAGTGAAGTGTTTACAGCTGCTCCAAAGGAGTCAGACCTTGGAAAATGGTAGAAGCTGAACTGGGCACCACAAGAGAGCTAGACTGATAAGTGTGGTGTGAGTCCTATAGTATTGAGGCAGATCTTCAAATCCCTATTCCATGTGAAAGGTCACGGCCACCATGGATTTTGGGTTCAAAGGCTTGGATAAAGAGCTGATGTGCAAATTAACACACAAGACAAGAAATATTAATTTTGAAATTATGGGGGAAGCCAGGGAAAACTCAACTGTGGTAGTCAAGTTCCACTGAGTCTCTGTTCCCAGCTGCTTTTGTTTACTAGAAGATACAATTGACTTTTAGGAATGCAAACAGACATATCACTGGTAATGTTTAGTTAACAGTAGGCTTGTCAGGTTTTGGGGAGTTTTCTTTAGGCCATTGAGTTAGCAGTAGGTAATAAAATGCAAATATTCAGTCTGTGGATATCAAAGGAGCCCAGGTCAGCTTTCTGAGGGACTTCTCCCATTTTTATTAATTACTGTGGATCTTGGTTTCCAGCAATTCCAACTATTAAGGCTCATCCTAATTACTAGAGGGAGGTCTGAGTCTGCAGGAGGGGTAGTCTTTGGAAAAAAGTTTCCTCCTTTGTCAGAGGGAGGCCTTATGATATCATCTTCCAATTATTTGTCACAACTATGGTGATTGCTAGAGTTAAGTGCATTCAACTGGTTGTACTTATAAAGTTCATGATTGGTTCTTGAGATAGAGTGAAGACAGTATTCCTGAACATACTGTCTGCCTTACACAGAAATAAAAATTTTGAGAAGAGAGAAAAATCATTTATATCAATGGTATTATCTGTTGTCACAAGGTGGGCACTTAGCTTGTTTAGAAAGGGCATAACATCAATGATCAAGTTGCTGGCATGAATTGAGAAGAGTGATGCCTATAAGCCCAAATAGTAGGGAGTCCAAAATTATTGCTATTTATCATTAGGGACCATTATGTAGTTTCCCAGCATACAGTTACCTTCTTAAATACATTGTAATGCTGTGGTCATTTTTTATTCCTTATAACTGACAAAAAGAGTTAATACAGAATCAGGTGAACAGAATCCCTGAGGTAGAGGATACATGCTTCCCTGATAATTCAGAAATTTGATAATGCTCCCAATAGACTAAAGCAATTTTATTGTCACCTACATTTGATGTTTGTACAATGTGGTGTCAGCAGATGGTGTCAGGGGTTCTGGGAACTTGATTATTTTTGTCAATTCTCAGTACAGAAGGTGCAGAACTAAAGAGGAATAAAGGAACAATGCCACCCTGTGCCCTGGCTCTGTGTCATCCTTTTCCTTTTGTGCAAGATGGAAACTAATGTGGAAGCCAGCTCTCTTTCTCTACTGCTAATTTGGTGTATACGTGTCCACAAGTACTGCTGTAGGATGATCTGATAGAAGGAACAAGGAATGTGTAATCAGAGGACCTGGATATCGGTCCTAAAGCTATTACATGGGATATGTCCTACTGGGTGTGTCAGTTCACCTCCTTGAGCCTCAGTTTCCCTATTTTTGAAATACCTTTTCCAGATGTAACTCTTTTTTGAATAAATCACTTAATTTTATTAAATTTACTAGGGACCCGGTGCACTCGGGGAGTGGGATCCCTCAGCCCTGCCTGTGACCTCTTGCAGTCTGGGACACCTCGCGCGGGGGATGTCCACCTGCTGGCATGCCTGGCCAGCCTGGGTGAGGGGCTGAGGGCCATTTTCAGGCTGCCCACAGCCCCTTCAGGGTTCGTGCACTGGGGGGTGGGAGGGCTGGTGAATGCAGGCCTGGACGTTTCCCACCAGAGGGCCCATGATCGCACACGCCTGGTGGGCCCCCGCCACTGAGGGGACACACTTGGCGCAGAGCTGAGTGGAAAGTCAGGGGCGGACGCTGGTGCAGGATCCCTCGGTGGGGCCCTGCTGCTGAGCAAACACACCTGGGGTGGAGCTGGCCAGTGGACTGGCTTCGGATTCTCCGCACTGTGCAGCAGATGCTCCCGCACGCCCCCGAGGAGGCCCCCGGGGCAGAGCCAGGCAGCAGACCCAGGACGGGCGCTCCTGGATGCCCCGAGGAGACCCCAGGCCGGACCACCCCACACTGAGCTGACACATCTGGCACAGCTATACTGGCCACAGAGACTCCCAGTGCAGAGCCGCCCTGCCAGCCTCCATCTTGGCTGGGTTAATTTGCACACAGCTGTTCTAATTGGCTGGTGGACGTGGCCATGAGCAGAGGCTCAGCCAGCCTAGGCAGGCAGTTGCAACAGAAGCCTCTGGTTTGCCCTAGCTCCATAGCTGCTGGCCTCCATCTTGGCTGGGTTAATTTGCATACAGCCGCTCTGATTGGCAGGTGGGTGTGGCTCAGGTGTCTCAGGCAACGGTCAATTTGCATGTTACTCTTTTATTAGATTAGATTGGAGTGACATTGATTACTAGGATCATATAGGCATTAGGTAGAGATTTCTCTGTTACAAGATCTGTATTTTGCACAGTGTGCCCACCACCCAACATCAAATAACCTTCTGTCACATGTATATGGGCAGATGATTTTTGACAAAGGAGCCAGAAACATACAGTGGAGTAAAGGTAGCCTCTTCAATAAATGGTGATGTGAAAATTGGAAAACTTCATACAAATGAATGAAACTGGATTACATTTTGTCCCCATGTACAAAAATTAATTCAAAATGCCTCAAAGACATAAATAAAAGGTCTGAAACAATAAATGGCATAGAAGAAAAGCAGATGTAACTTATTCCTCCATTCCATAGTGTAGGACAAAGCCAAATAAGACTGCTTGCATTTCCTACTCCCTGAATGTCCCAAATGGAAGGTTTTTCCTCGACTGTTTGACTTGGTTTGCTTTTGTGTCTATCATCTCTGCTTATTAAGATCTTACCCGTGCTTCAAGGTTTAGTTTGGTTATTTCCTTCTTCAGACCCAGGTTTAACACTTAATGAGGGTGTTCTTAAGTGTTAGAAATAGTAAGGGTGCTTCACATGTTTTATCTAATGAACTACCAAAATTTTACAGTAAATTGTATTTAGGTAAATCTGTTCTATTCTGAGTTGTGTGTTTTTTTTGTATGTGTGTGTGTGTTTTTTCCCCCCAAGAAGACTTGAGAAGGCCATCAGGGCCAGAAGATTAGTACTATTTTATTTAATTTTTAATTTTATAAATGGGAAAACTGGGTTGAAACAATTTTCTTTAGTTCATAGAACCAGACTAGGGCAAAGACGTGGTTAGTTTCCAACTCAGAATTTTGTTGATGGGTCTGGCACTTTGTCCAATTTGTTACAATTTTATGAAGGTAACTTTTACTCCCTAGTTTGTTCTGTCTCTGTAAAACTACTGTAATCCTGTAATGCTTCATGCATTATTCTCTTATTTATATGATCTTATAAGTCTTCTATTTCTCTCTTATGAGTCCTTTGAAGGAAGGAAGGGACTGGGGAGTGGTATCACAATGCCCACCATAGGGCCTTGTATAAATTAAGCATTTAATAATAGCTGTTTTGGATGAATACATGGTATTTCTCCATGCCATTTCCCCAGCAGCATTTCCCTTATGTTTATCTGACAGCAAGTGTGTCTGTGCCAACTGTTTAATAATTACTATGTCCCAATGACACATATATAGTAAATAATACTTTGACTATACAATTTCAGGCTAAGTGCCTTTCTGAATTTAATTAAAAATGCCATTATATTCTTTTCTTTATGGATATCAATGGAAAACAAGCAATAAATAATCATAAACTTATTTAAAATCAATTTATATTATGAGATGGATTATTTGGTTTACAATGTTATTGTCAAGACTTAAATTAAGAAATTACAATGTTCATCAGAATGTAGGCTCCATGTATGTAGGGATCTGATGATAGCTGTCATTTTCACCGTGATATCACTGGTATTTAGAGTAACAATAAATGCTTAATATTATTTGTTGAATGGCTCATGAGGCTACAGTTTTCATTGGATAATGAACCTTTGACTTTTTCAATAAGATATTATTAGGATGAAAACTTGTAAGACATTATCATATATGTTATCTCTTGATTTTTCCCAACAACCCAGTGAGACATTTAAGAAGAATTTTAATACTACATTTTACAGTAAAAAAATAAAAATAAAACAAACAAACAAATAAATAAGCTGAGGGTCAAAGAGATTATATGACTCCAGAAATCATTAACCTAAGCAGTAGCAGGTGAACAAGACTCGAGTCCCACTACTCTTATAGCAAATTCAGCATTCTGTCTATGTTTTCATATAGTTGGTAAAGAATATAACCATAGAAAGGAATATTGGCCAGGAAAGTCATGTTGGATACCTTTTTAAGGCTAGAAAGTTATATGTAACTAGGGGCCCAGTGCATGAAATTTGTGCACTTGGGGGGGGGTGCTCAATCCAGCCTGCCCCCTCTCACATATTGGGAGCCCTTAAGGGGGTGTCCTACTGATGGCTCAGGCCCGCACCCTGCTTCCCTTGGGGAGCAACAGGCCTAAGCCACAGTCTGTCCTCCCTTTGTGGGAGGCGACCTGCTAATCAGGAGAAGCCACCAGCCCCATCACCCTGCTGCTGCAGCCACTGCCAGTCACCGCAACCACCAAAGTGTTTTCATCAACACAGACCCAGTCCCTTTACCATGAAAAAATGACAATTTTCTTAAGGCATTTTCAAGATGTATCTTTCATAGGATATGAAATTTCTTTCTTTTTTATGCTCACCTGAAGATATGTTTCCATTGATTTGTAGAGAATGTGGAAGAGAAGGGAAAAACAAAGAGAAACATCAAAGTGAGAGGAACACTTTGATTGGTTGCCTCCTGCATATGCACTGACCTGAGCCTCAGCCAGGGATGAGCCTGCAACCTTGGTACATGCCCTTGGTCAGAATTGACCCCCGACCCTGCAGTCAGCAGGCTGAGGCATTATGCACTGAG
>PVJC01020721.1:0-15225 GCA_004026665.1 Murina feae
AACCAGTATTATATGAAATGCTGAAAGGTATCCTTTGAGAATGAGGAAGAAGGAAAAGGAAAGGAAACATTATGAACAACAAATGTATATCAACGAGTGAATCTAAGAATCAAGTGAATAAAAAATCTGATGAACAGAATAAACTGGTGAATAGAATAGAATCAGAGGCATAGAAAGGGAGTGGACTGACAATTTTCTGCGGTTAAGGGTGTTGGGGAAGTGTGAAGAGACTGGACAACAATTGTACACCTATGGATGAGGACAGTGGGGGGGCAAGGACAGAGGTTGGGGTGGGAAATGGGAGGAGGGGAGCTATGGGGGATAAAAGAGGAACAACTGTAATAATCTGAACAATAAAGATTAAAAAAAAAAAAAAGAAAGAAAACCCCACTCCAGCTCACTAAGTAGACCAGACATCCACTCACTTTTCCAAGGCTGGACCTCAGGATCATCCTTCTCCTCCCACAACCATCATTCTGTCCATTCAACACCTACATATCTTTCCAATCCATTCTCTCCTCTCCACACCTACTTTCACTTTTGTGTTTTTACCTGTATGGCATCACTTCCTCTGGGGACTTCCTCTCACATCCATGTGTTTCAAGTGGAGCTAACCACATCACCCTGATCCAAGAACCAAAGCCGGGTTAAAGAAAGTGTCCCAGCAACTTGGCCAAGGCAATGAGTTTAGGCTTGAGCTATCAGAATCCTCCCCCAAGTCTGACTGGGCATAGAGAGAAAGTTACCCTAGCTTGTGGGGACTAAGGTAAGGCAGGAGCTGTGGGGCCTCTTATTGTTGCAAAAAGAGTGTGAAGCCATGAAGAGACCAGCACAATCAAGGGATTAGAGTGACTGGTGGAGAAAAGGGAGCAAGGAAAGAAGAGCCCTGATTCTATTGTTTGAAACACCCACTAAATCCAGCCTAAAGCTAAGGGGTTTCCTATGGACAACCCCATTACATGGTTCTATACATTCCCTATCCTATCTAATAAAAGAGTAATATGCAAATTAGGCATCACTCCATCACAAAGATAGCCACCCCCACAGCCACAAGATGTGGCTCAGCCCCACCACTGAAGTGGTCAGGCCTGTTAGCCAGGCAGGTGGGGAGGGGGGTGGGGGGCCCAAGGGGCAGAACAGGTGATCATAGGTGGCTGGGGTCCCCTGGCCAGGCCAGAGGCCTCAGGCATGGAAAAGGGGGCAAGGGCAGAGCCGGTGATCAGAGGGGGCAGGGGCAAAGCCGGTGATGGGAAGGGTATGAGGGTGCCCTGCCCAGGCATAAGGCCTAGGCCAGAGGCCTCAGGCCTGGGCAGGGGCAAGGCCGGAGATCACAGAGACCTGGGCTCCACAGAACCAGCAATTGGAGAGGCAGGGGCAGAGCCTGCAATCCAGGGGCCTGGGCACCAGTGAAGCCAGCAAAGCAGGGGCCTGGGGGTTTCCTGCCCAGGCCTGTAGCTTTGGCCAGAGGCTGCCAGTGGGGCAAGGGCAGAGCCAGAGCTGGCAATCAGAGGGGCTTGGGGGTCTTCTGCCCAGGCAAAAGAGTAATATGGAAATTAACCCTCACTCCGTCACAAAGATGGTGGTAGTCAGGAAGCTGTAGTGAGGCAAGAGGCTTGCATTGCCCCAGCAATGGAGGAAGCCAAGATTCCCACCTGCCCAGTGGGCCCTAAACTCTGCTCAAGGCAACAAAGTTTCAATTACAGAAGGTAAATAAACCCAAGAAACCTGCTTCCAGCTCGCGGCTATGGCCAGCCTGATAACGGCCCTCAGCCCCTCACTCAGGCTAGCCAGGCACCCCAGTATAAACCCCCACCCTGAAGGGGCTGTGGCCAGCCTGCAAACAGCCATCAGCTCCTCACCCAGGCTGGGCAAGCACCCCAGTGGTGAACCCCACCCTGAAGGGGGTGTGGCCAGTCTGAAAACAGCTCTCAGCCCCTCACCCAGGCTGGCCAGGCACCCCAGCAAAACACCCTTCAGAGCAAACCAGCCAACCCCCACCTGTGCACCAGGCTTCTGTCCTATATAATAAAAGGGTAATATGCAAATTACCCTAACAGCAGAACAACCGGGAATGACTGGTCACTATGACACACGCTAACCACCAGGGAGCAGATGCTCAATGCAGGAGATGCCCCCTGGTGGTCAGAACGCTCAACAGAGGGAGCTCTGCTCAGCCACAAGGCAGGCTGATGGCTGCCAGCACAGTGGTGGTGGCAGGAGCCTCTCCCTGCTGGCAAGTGGACATCCCCCAAGGGCTCCTGGGCTGCCAGAGTGATGTCTGACTGCCAGTTTAGTCCTGATCCCCTGGGGAGTGGGCCTAAGCAAGCAGATGGACATCCCCTGAGGGTTCCTATACTGCAAGAGGGCATAGGCGAGGCTGAGGGATCCTCCCCTCCTAAGTGTACAAATTTTTGTGCAATGGGCCTCTAGTCTATATATAAAAGCCTAATTTGACTGGTAGCTATGATGCACACTTACCACCAAGGGGCAGACGCTCAACACACAGGCATGAAAAATAGAACAGACTTGTGATTCTCAGAGGGAAAGGGGGAAGGGGAAGGGCGGGAAGAGATTAACCAAAAATTTTATATGCATACTAGAGGCCCAGTGCACAAAAATTTGTGCACTTGGGGGGAGTCCCTCAGCCTGGCCTGTGCCCTCTTGCACTCTGGGACCCCTCAGAATATGTCCACCTGCTGGCATGGCTGGCCAGCCTGTGAGGTGCTGATGGCTGTGTGCAGGCTGGCCAAGCTCCCCAGTGGGGACCCTCACTCCATGGAGGTATGGCCAGCCTGGGTGAGGGGCTGAGGGCCATTTTCAGGCTGCCCACAGACCCTTCAGGGTTCAGGTCCCTACTGGGGTGCCTGGCCAGCCTGGATGAGAGGCTGATGGCTGTTTTCTGGCTGGCCACATCCCCTTCAGTGTTCAGGTCCCTACTGGGGTGCCTGGCCAGCCTGGGTGAAGGGCTGAGGGCTGTTTGCAGGCTGGCCACATCTCCCATTGACCCAAGGTCCCAGCAAGGCTGGCTAGAAGCAGGTTTCTGGGGTTTATTTATCTTCTATCATTGAAACTTCGTTGCTTTGAGCGGGGGCCACAACCTGCCTAGGCAGGCAACAAAGCCTCCTGTTTGCTTCAGCTCTGTGGCTTCTATAATTGAAACTTTGTTGCCTTGAGCAGAGGCCACAACTGGCCTAGGCAGGCAGTTTCCTCCATCACTGGTGCAACTGAAGTCTCCTGTTTGCTCTAGCTTCGTGGCTGCTGGCCGCCATCTTGGCTGGGTTAATTTGCATATTGTCACTCTGATTGGCTGGTGGGCATGGCTTAGCTGGTGGGCATGGCTTGGGTGTAATGGAGTGAGGGTTAATTTGCATATTATTCTTTTATTCAGTTAGACTAGAGGCCCGGTGCACAAATTCATGCACCAGTGGGGTCCCTCAGCCTGGCCTGGGGGGATCGGGCTGAAACCAGCAGTCTGACATCACCCAAGGGGCCCCAGATTGCAAGAGGGTGCAGGCCAGGCCGAGGGACCCCACTGGTGCACAAATCTGTGCACTGGGCCTCTGGTTTCATAATAACCAGCTTGAATTGGGGTTTGTCTCTAATAACTGTGTACCTGACTGCTCCACAGTTCACATGAACAGGTCTCCCTGCCTTCTATCTTATCTCCTATATCAGTCTGCTAAGGCTGCCATAACAAAGGATCACAAAGGTAACAACGGAAATTTATTGTCTCGAGTTTCTGGAGGCTGAAAGTCTAAAATCAATGTGTTGGCAGGATTGGTTCCTCTTGAGGGCTGTGACAGATAACCTGCCATGCCTCTCCTCTAGCTTCTAATGGTTTGCAGGCAATCTTTGGCCTTACTTGGCTTATGGAAGCATCACCCAGATGTCTGCCTTTATCTTCATATGATATTCTCCATGTATATGTGTGTGTGTCCAAATTCCTTTTATGTAAAGACACTGGTCATATTGGATTAGGAGCCCACCCTACTCCAGTATGACCTCATCTTAACTAGTTACACTTGCAATGCCCTTATTTCCAAACAAGGTCATATTCTGAGGCATTGGAGGGTTGGGATTTCAACATATGAATTTGTTTTTGTAAGAGACACAATTGAACCCTTAACACCTCCCATCCCACTCCAGTTCCACCCCGCATCAGAGGGTGCTTATGTCCTACTTCAAAGCCTCTCTCATTTTTACCTGTCTCTTGGTTTAGTGGCCACTACAGCAGCTAACTCTGCAAGGTTTCTACTGGCCTCCCACAGGTACAACCTGATGCCACCTCACCTCCTGCCCTCACAGGATGTCTTCGCACCTCTCCCTGTAGCTGCTCTGCTCACATGAAGGTGTGTTTCACTGTCTATAAATGCACAAGTTCATGGGGCAAACCTTTGACAAGTGGCATACAAAAACTAGCAGATGAATTCTTACTTCTTTCTCCCTCCAGACAAACTGAACTGAGATGGTTATACAAATGATAGAGTAACCAGCTGCTTCTTAAAAGCATCCAAATTGTCTCTCTCTCTCTCCTTCTCTGTCTGATTCCCCATATCCCTCAGTTCCCTGAGATTGCATTTTCTAATAAAGGAAAAGTCCATAAGCCTCTACTTCAGCTTCTGCTTTTAGGAAAACGCAAGCCAATTTAGCTACACTGTTCTCTCTAAATGCAACGTGACCCTCCCATTCCTCTACTTTAAAACTCTTCCATGTCTCCATTGGCCATGAAGTTCAAATGCTCTAGCTAAAAGCTGGAAGGTAGCTCAGAGGTCATCTAGTCTGCCTCCTTTCATGCTACAACAGTCCAAGTCCTGGACTTTGTAATCCATCAGATTGGATTTGAAATCTGGCTCTTTTTGAAAATTTGTGTAAACTTTTTCACCTCTCTAAGCTTCATTTCTTCGTCTGCCACATCTCAGGGTTGAAAGGAGACAATGTTCACAAAGTGTCTGGCAGAGTGTTTGGGACACTACAAACATTGCAACAAGACTTACTACATGTGAACAATCAGGAACCAAAATGCAAAGGGTCACACAGTCAGCTGCGACCTGAATCCTATAAAACCAAAATGCCTGCACTTCACACACCAGAGGTTGAAATATCATTCTCCACTGATCAACCATGAAGGTTGTTCAATGCATCTACAGCTATGCAAGCCCTCTTCTGAGGGCTACATAGTGAATAAAACATAGACGACCCCTGTTTTCTGGGGTTTGCCTCCTAATGAGGGAGTGAGACACTCAACAGGAAGGTTAAGTAAATGTGTGTGAGCAGATGTGTGCTAAGTCCTATAGCATAAAGTAGAAGTGCAGAGATGGGGGTCAATTATTAGAGTGTGGTTGAGAAAGTAGTCATCTGATAAAGGCTCACTTAAGGTGAAGGGAGCAAAGGAATAAAAACCAGAGTGGGAAGTATAAAGGGCTGAGTTGGAGCAATCTCAGAGTGTTCAAGAGACAGCAGAGAAAACAGCACTGCTGAAGGGAGTGGGTGAGGGAAAGGGTGGTAGGAAGTGAGGTCTCAGAAGGGAAGACAGCCAGTGTGGACAGGGAATTTTGCTTTGAGTGTCAGAAAAGCAATGATAGGCTTTCATCAAAGGGTGTGGAAGGATCTAACTCAGACTTCAAAGGGTCACTGACTGGTAGAGATAATGGTGTCTTGGACCAGGTGACAGGACCAGGAACAGTAAGAAGTGGTCATTCTAAATACATTTTGAAGGCAGAGTTGTGGGTTGTGAACAAAGGGTTGATCCCAAAGACTGTGGCCCAAGCAAATGAAAAGATAAAGTGCTATTTAATAAAGGAGGGGGACTGATGAAGAAGAGGTGGAGAGGGAGATCAGGAGTCTGCCTTTGAAAATGCTGAGTTTGAGGTGCTGACGGGTGTTGAAGAAATACAGAGCAGTAGCTGGAGGTAAAAATCCGGAGAACAGGGAAAAGTCCTCCCAATGCTCTGGAGATTCATACCTGGGAGCATTAGACAGTGAGTCACTCAGTTGTGTGAAAAGTCGGGAGCCTGGATGAGCCCACCTAAGGAATGCGAGCAGATGAGCCTTCATGGCTCCCTGGGGACTGGCAATGTCCTGAGGTGAGGGAGATAAGAGTCTAGAGGAGCCTGAGAAGAAAACAGGGAGAACCATGAGTGTGGTATCCTGATGAAGCCACAAGCAGAGAGAGTTTCAAGGAAAAGGAATTGAGTAACTGCCAAATGTTGCTAACTGATCACATAAGACAAGACTGAGAATTGACCATGGGATCTGGCAACATGGAACTCCCTGGAAACCTTGCAATGAGCTATTTGGATGAACAGATGAATACAAAAAAGCATGGGAGGAAAGGAAACAGGGACTTCAAGATTAGACAAGCCCTTGGGAGAATTCTATATAAAGAAGAGCCCATAAAAACTCATGATGCTGGAGATAATGGGTAGATAATGGAGGCCTAGTGAATAATGAAGGCCTCCTCCTTAGAGGTAATTCCTCAGCAGTGGCCAGGGTGCGATAAACCAGCACTAGTCAGAGTGCAAAGCACCCCTGGCTCTTTGGAAATGCTCAGCAGCTCATATCCAGAGCCTTGAAAAATGCCCATGCCTTTGACTCATTAATTCTACTTCTGAAAAGCTCTACTAAGGAAATAATTCCAAATACAGAAAAAGTTCTGTGCATAGAAGCTCATCACAGAAATATAGGTAATAGGTCTAGAAGCATCTAAAAATGCCACAACAGAGAAAGAGGACACAGGATAGATCTAGTCACTGGTCTCTGAGCTCCATGAGGACAAGGACAGTGTTTGTTCTATCTACCACTGTCTCTCCAGCCCCTACCATGTGTCTGACATAGTTGTTAAATGAATGAATAAAAAGTATAAGATTAAGCAACAAAAAGATATAAAATAATCCTTAAGTACACTATATAATAAAAGGCTAATATGCAAATTGTCCCCTTGACCAAGAATTCGACTGGGAGTTCCACCAGGGGGTGGGGCCAGCTGGCCAACCACCCACAGCCCCTCCCCCAAGCCAGCCTTGTCCCTGATTGGCCTTCCTGCCCTTATCAGGATGGGTCAGCCAGACCCCACCAGTGCACAAATTCGTGCACCAGGCCTCTAGTTATATATAACTATGCTTAATCTAATATAATAAAAGAGAAACATGCAAATTGACCATTACCACCAGCCAATCAGAGTGGCTGTATGCAAATTAACCCGGCCAAGATGGAGACCAACAGCCATGGAGCTAGAGCAAACCAAAGGCTTCTGTTGCAACTGCCTGCCTAGGCTGGCTGAGCCTCTGCTCACAGCCACGCCCACCAGCCAATCAGAGTGGCTGTATGCAAATTAACCCAACCAAGATAGAGGCTGGCAGGGCAGCTCTGCACTGGGAGCCTCCACGGCCAGCCCTCATAGCTGTGCCAGGTGTGTCAGCTCAGTGGGAGGGGGATCTGGCCTGGGGCCTCCTAGGTTCGTCCAGGAGCAGCTGTCCTGGGTCTGCTGCCTAGCTCCGCCCCCTGGGGGCCTCCCCGGGGCATGCAGGAGCACGGGGCCTCTGCAGGGTGTGCAGGAGCAGCCGTCCTGGGTCTGCTGCCTGGCTTTGCCCCCCGGGGGCTTCTGTGGGACATCCAGGAACGCCTGTCCTGGGTCCACTACCTGGCTCTGCCCTGGGGGCCTCCGCAGGGTGTCCAGGAACACCCGTCCAGGGTCCGCTACCTTCATCCGCCCCCCAGGGGCCTCCACAGGGTGTGCAGGAGCGTCTGCTGCACAGTGCGGAGAATCCGAAGCCAGTTCACGGCCCAGCTCCACCCCGGGTGTGTTTGCTCAGCAGCAGGGCCTCACTGAGGGATCCTGCACCAGCATCCGCCCCTGGCTTGCCACGCAACTCTGCGCCAGGTGTGTCCCCTCAGCGGTGTGGGCCCACCAGGTGTGTGTGATCATGGGCCCTCCGGTGGGAAACATCCAGGCCTGCACTCACCAGCCTTCCCACCCCCCAGTGCATGAACCCTGAAGGGGCTGTGGGCAGCCTGAAAATGGCTCTCAGCCCCTCAGCCAGGCTGGCCAGGCATGCTAGCAGGTGGACATCCCCCCCGAGGTGTCCCAGACTGCAAGAGGGCATAGGCCAGGCTGAGGGACCCCCACCCCCCGAGTGCACAAATTTTTGTGCACCGGGCCCCTAGTTATTATATAATAGAGGCCTGATGCATGAAGATTCATGCAAAAATGAGCCTTCCTTCCCCTGGCTGCTGGCACTACCTTTGCTCCAGCCACAGCCATCTTTCCACCTTCCCATGCTGCCCAGAGGCCCCACAATGCAGTATTCTGCACCACCCCAGTCACTCGGTGCCTGTATATACAAATTAACTCACCATATTTGTTGGGTTAATTTCCGTACTCACTCCTGATTGGTTGGTGAGCATCGCAAAGGTACAGTCCATTTGCATCTTTCTCTTTTAATAGTTTAGATAACAGTATGACTTCAATCATGTTTTAAAAATAATAAAAATTAACACTAGATAAATAAAAACTAAAGAAATGGCTCCACAAAATGTAAATAATGATTATCTTTCTGTAAAGGAACATGATTTACTCTTTCATTTTATTTTTGTGTAGTTTGCATATTTTCATGATTGAATATAATTTGTTTTACAATGGAAAAAGCAAGCAAAGTCATTTCTTAAGAAAGGAAGTGCTAGAGTTAGAAGAGTTAAGCTCGCACCATCAGGATTTGATAAGGCGTTGCCCTTATTAATGGTTCCCAGGCACTTTTTGTGGGTGAGTGTCTCCAATTGCTGCCATGATGCTCCTCCAAAGATGGGCTGCTCTCACTACCATCAGGGACAGGTCCTTACTTGGGCCAGCGAAGGCCCCTCTGGGAGCCCGAGAGATTCTGTTCAGGGGAACCGGCTTTCACTGCAGCATTTTCTAAACTCTTAATCAGCTGTCAAAAATAAAATCCAGCAGGACAAAACACTTGATGATACAGTTTTAAATGAAATAGAACAGAATACAGAGAGGCATGTTCACAAGAATATAACTATGCAAACTGTTTATTTGGCAAATATTTATAGAAAGAATGAAAAGACTTCAGAAGAAATATGTTTGCATACAGCCAGAGAAGAGACAACCAACCAAAACTTTTTCATCAATACCATTTCAGAGCTGTATCTCCAGAACTAAGATTCATAAAGGCCAATGCCTGATACCACAGGGAGTATCTTCAGGTGCTCCAAGTTCCAGGACAAACTGTTTTTTAGAGTAGAGCTTCCCAAACTTGCATGTGTGCACCACTAACTTGGAGATTTTGATAAAATGCAGATTCTGATTTGAAAGGTCTGGGGTGGGAACACCAAGTTCTGCATGTCTAACAAGCTCTGGGTAATGCTGAGGCTGCTGGTCTTCTGCAGACACTCTAAGCAGCAAGTTCCCAGGGTGCTGGGTAACCAGGCAATTCCAAGGGTCATTGGGAACCAGGACAGTAGGCAGCCATCTAGGCAGGCCGTGCCAACTGAAGCAAGGTGAGAAAAGCAGAGATGACACTTAATAAGGCCTCTACCCACTACCCCAATTCCTGATGCCCAATTCCAGATGCATAGGCTGGTCCCTGGTCCTCAAGCATCTTGACACCACTGGGAAGAGTGATGTGAAGCAAACTCCAGGCAATTTCATGGGATAGAGAGGGGCCTGAGCCCTCTAGTTCCTTGGGGTGCTTGGTCAACAACATCTTGCTGGGATGGGTCCCAAACCTGGGTTTTCTGGCAAGTGGTTGCCTGGAGCAGCCAACAGCAGATGGCACCATAGAACAAGCATAATTTGCATCCAAGAAAGTGTCAACTACCTATCCAAAAACTAGGACAAAGTTGAAGAAAGGAACAAAATGGGAGAGTGGCCAAAACCTGGGACAAAGCAAACAGCCCCAGGAAGGGAGCTGATGACTCAAAGTGCACTTGTCTTGGGTGTTAGCTGCACAGGTTCTTGATTAGGGGCCAGGCCAGAAAGACAGTTAGATATGGCTGTTCCATCTCCTGCTGCCTGGCCCTTTGCCAGTCCCAGGAGCCTCACAATGAGGCTCCTCTAGAGTTATAGGCACCTGAATACCCTGCCCTGGGAGGCCATGATGGGTCCATCCACTCTATTCTCCTGGAAGGTGGGTGGGTCTGGGCAGGCAGAGTCAGGCCTGGTCATCCCATTCAAAGTGGTCCATGAGCAATCATGACATTTCTGCTTTCTGCAAGGACAAGCTATCTGGTCCACACACAAATGAAGCCTTGGATCCGGCTCAGTATCCAGAAAACTGCCCCATGACTTCCAAGGTGAGATATTCATCCTCATCATAGCCCTTGCACCATTTTCCCCTGGCTGGAGGAAGGACCCCTACTGCTTTCAGCCTGTACTCCCTTAATCCAGACTCCAAGGACTCCCTGCCCCTCCCACTACCAAAGGCCACTGAGAGGCCCAAAGATGTGAGAAGGCTTTGGAATAATCATGACACATCACCTAGAGTAAGTCAGTTCCGTGGTCAGAGTGTGGAATGAAGAAGGCTTAGGTCACTGTAGGCCTCAGCAGTGGTTGACACTGGGAAGGGTCACAGAGTCACTGGACAGCTGTCTTGTCAAGAGAGGTCCTGGGAGGCAAGGACGAGCAGATAACATGTGGCTGCAGCAGCCTGCGCCCTTCCCATGCTTGCGCATGGCAGGCACCAGTCCTCAGCTAAGCAGGCACTTTTCCCATCATCTTACCATGCAAAGCTTTCTGGAGTTCTCTTCCTGTGCCATAGCCTATCTGGGGCATGGATACAAGCTCTATGACAATGCAGATGTCACGCTCAAGGTCCTCACAATCTTATCAAGGGGAGATACTTACAGGCTTATTTCCATACAAATGGCAGATGCAGTGAAAGAGGAAACGGATGGAATAGGATGTGAATCATGTAATTCCTGCTGCTCAGGGCTGATTTTCCTACTTCAGAGGCTACCAGAATCATTGTCACTGGGCGTGCTAATCAAATAAGAGTAACCCCATTGTCTTGCCTCCATAGAATTTTTTGCCGCTTACATCCACAAGCATCATCTCCCACAGAGGTTAGGGACTGACCAATCCAGAGCTCTGGCTCCATGTGCTCCTTTCCTCACCCCACAGTGACCTTGCAGTCTCATTGGTAGAGGTGGAATCCCTGGGTTCCCAGGCCGGACATCTGTTGCTGAGTTACCAGAATGAACCCTGCCTGCTACTTGCAGACCATCTCTGACTCTGGCATCTGCTCAAGCTGTAAGGCATACTGTGACCCAAAGGTTCCAGACTCAGAAGTCCCCCAGGAACAAATAGCTAAACCATCTGCATGTCAGGCTTCACAAGGCAAATACATGCAAAAATGCACTCTTGCCAGCCTACCTGGGCCCCAGAAAGCCAGTAATATGGAGTATCTCCCTCAGCTTACACAAGCCCACTTAGGGAGGTCAAGGAGCCTGGCAATGAGCAAGGCAGGGAAAAGCTTTGGATCTGGCTACGTGGGGTTGGACCTGCAACTGAGCCTCAGAGACCCTTTGGAGACTTCCGTGTGTGCTGTGGACAGGGGCAGGTGCTCTAGCTCCTCCAATGGGGTGCTCTTCTGGCAAGTCAGCACCAGGGTCTTGACCTCCTTTTTGAAGTTGGTGTTGAGAAAGCCATAGATGAAAGGGTTGACACAGGTGGAGGCCATGGCCAGCAGGTGGCATACCAAGAAGATGAGGTTGCCATGACAAATGGGGATGGCCTCATGGTACCAGTCCTCCAGAGTGTTGAACACATGCAGGGGCAGCCAGAGCAGGGCAAAGGCAGCCACCATTGCAACCAGGATCCCATTGATTCGCTTTATCTGCCAAGCCTGTGAGCTGTAGGTGCCCTTGCGGAATACCCGCCTCTGCTTCCGCAGGCGCCGGTAGATGCGCACATAGCAGACCAGGATGAAGGCCAGCGGGATGCAGTACTGGCAGAGCAGCAGGAAGGTGGTGTAGATGATGCGGTGGTGGCTCAGTGGCCAGGACTCGGTGCAGACCACCTTATCGGCCAGAAATTCCAGAGCCCTGGAATGGTTCTTGTGAAAGACATTCTCCAGAACGCTGTTGGCCAGAAAAGGCAGGGAGAGGAAGCAGGCAATGAGCCAGATGACCCCAATCCCCAGGTAGGCCTGAGAGACATTGGGCTTCCAGCCTGTTGGGTTGATGATGAGCTGATGCCTCTCTAGGGCCACAAGGACAAGAGAGAGGATGGAGACTGTCACTGACATACACTGAATGAAGGCTGACACCTTGCAAAGGGCCTCGCCAAAGACCCAGTAGTCCATGATGGTATAGATGGCCGTGAGCGGCTGGCAGATAAGGCACATGAGGAAGTCAGAGAAGGCCAGGTTGGCAATGAGCAGGTTGGTAACATTGGCATTCTCCTTCTGCCTAACCATCACACATATCAGGCAGAGGTTACCCAGGACTCCCACAATGGTCTCAATGCTGTAGGAGGTAACAATAAAGACCATCAGGTCTGTCGAATCCTGGCAGTGGTCAGAGAAGTTGTACAGGATGTCCTTTGACTTACTCCTGTTTTGACTCTGTGGGGATCCTGGGAGCAGTAAAGATGGAAAATGAGAGATATTCATGGTTCATGTGAAAAGATTCCAGGAAGTTCAGTGATGACAGCTACAAAGCAAAGAGACAAATAACACTCAGGGATTGTGCATCCTGTGTGAAATCCAGGGAGGAGCAGGGTTTAGGGAGAAATGTTCAAGGCTGCTTGGTCCCCAAGACTGGGACTTAGAAGACGTGAGACTCAGAGATGTAAAGCAAGTTGCCCATAGACACACAGCTAATAAGTTATGGGGTCCAAATTCAAATCCAGGTCTGCCTGATGCCAAAACTTGTTTCAAAAATTGCCTCTGATCTCAGGCCTGGAGGCAGTTTTGATAATAAAAAATATTTGGATTATTATATGCAAAGTTCAGGGAGAGAATTGCTCAAGGAGCATGAATAGAAATCTCCTTGTCAAATTTTTCCAAATAGGGACAGCATCAATGCCACCATGTGCTTCCATCGCATGCCATGCCCTTTAGGGCAGACTGAAACCTTGCGTGTGACACACAGTGCCCTCCTGGCCTCAGCCACTACCTGCCCTGCTAGCCTTGTTTATGGGATGACACGTGGCAAAGGTGAAGAATGCCAGGTATGCAAAAACTGTGTCATCAGCACACTGGCTCTCTCTTCCTGCCTGCCATGTGTACACACCTGCCTGGCCAGGGTCATGGGATGCCCACCATTCTCGCTAGGGGCTATCTCCATGCCTATACTCAAGTCACCTGAAACGGCTTGCAGTTCCCAAATACACCAGCCTGGCCCACACCTCTGTGCCCTGGCACCTGGCCTTTTCCTCTGTTAAGATAAATTGAAATTTGGACTCTAGAGTTTCCAGGTGGTAATGCCAGTGACCGGTGTTTTGAGATGGAGCGCCACCATATCATTGCACGCACCATGTGACTCACCTTCCTCATAAATCCTCTAACCCCCCACGAATTCCACAAGCAGTTCTCAACCTTTGGGGAGCATCGAATCACTCGGGGGCGCGTTGCAAGTGCAGGTTCCAGAGCCCCTTATCAGGAGGTGCGATTGAGTGAGTCTGGAATGGGCCCGGAAATCTGGATTTTAACCAGTGGCTTGTGTGATCCTGACACTGGGCTTCCAGCCCCTTGGGCTGATGATGAGCTGGTGCCTCTGTAGGGCCACAAGGACAGCACATGGTCCTGAGGACCCATTTCAATAGCACTGGTCACAGAGAAATGCTCTCACATATTCTAGTCCCATACAGTGGTCTTGTCTATTAGTGAGCAGGTATCTGTTCTCCATGATCAAGTGCTAAGTTAGCACAGTTATTACAGAGTATGGGCAAAATTAATCAGATGAGTAAAATCTATTTGTCGGCCATCATAAATGTCACTCCCCATGCATGTGGTATGGCTTATACAAAGAGTCCCAGTTGGCCAGGACAAGATCAAGGCATGAATCCGACTGATAGCCCACGGCTTATTTCGGTTACCAAGCCTCAGAGGTAAGAAGATTTTTCGAGCACCTTAGTCATCTGACAAAAAGGGCCATTTGGAACTGTATGTGATAAAATGAAATATACCAGGGCAGAATGTAAGGTCTAGTATTAGGGTCAAAAAACAGCCACAGCTGCCCAAACTGTGGTGAGGGCACTGTGCTCTGTCAGAGTAGCAAGTGGGACAAAACCCCAGGCCTGGCTGACCATCAGCTAAGCGGGGTCGAGGCAGGAAGCCACATGCGTGCGGTTCCACCTGGCCAAGTGCAGCACAGATCAGAGTGGGAGGAGGACCAGATGGGAGGACTCCAGCAAGCCGCCTGCTGCATTCACTCGCCACTCAGTAAGCACATGCCAAGCCCATGCTACACACAGGGCTGCAAAGATGACACCGACATGCATGCCCCCAGACCAGAGGAGCTGACCACTGGAATGCAGATGCTCCTCAAAGCCACATTGCCATCACCCAAACCAGTGGCACGCAACGCCTGTGAGCTCTGGATTTCGCTCCCAGGCAGCTCCCAAGGTGGGAATGCCTACCCTCAACCGCGGGGGAGGCCTCCGCTGCAGCCCCTTCCCCGCCCCCCCCCCAAACTCCCAAACTCCCACCCCCACCGCCCTCAGAGGAACACTGGTAAGTAATACAAACACTAGCAAACGCTCAGGAGGGAAGCCTGGAGAGAGGGACGCCTGGTTTGTTTTCTGAGATTTCAAACCAACAGCCCCTGTCCCCTAACGCCCGCGGTGCCCAGACGCTGCCATGCGCGCCCTACCTCCTCTCCCGGGCTCCCAGGTCACGTCGCAGGCGAGGACACCGAGTCCGCAGAAGGGCGTGGTGCTTCTCCGCGCCTCGGACCCCGGCTCTGTGAAGCCCCTCCCGGTGCGTGAGGCTCCGCTGGCGGACCTCTCCAACCCTGGCCCCAGCCCCTCAACGCCAGGACCCACGGAGCGCGCCGCGTGGCTCCTGCCGGCCGGCCCAGGCGCCTTCCCGGGAACCGCGCCGCCCGCGAATGGACCCGCGCTGCGCGCTCGCCCGGCGCCACCGGCCGCCCGGACCTCCCCGCCGCTCCCCGCTCGCACCCGGTAACCCCCAGGCGCCGTCCTGGGCCGATGGGAAGAGCCCCGAGCTGTGAGCGCGGCCCTGCACTTAGAGCAGGTGTGGCCCCTACAGGCACCCCTCT
>PVJC01020721.1:15325-29008 GCA_004026665.1 Murina feae
GGGAGGGAGGGAGGGAGGGAGGGAGGGAAGGAGGGAGGAAGGAAGGAAGGAAGGAAGGGAGGGAGAAACTTGGTGCGACCTCATTGTAATAGAGGGTGCCGGCATCTAAAGTGCAGAATATTTCCTGTCCAAAAGCCACCCGGCGATAGACACCTGCTCCTCCTGAGGCCATGTGTGGGCTGAGATGCCTGCAGCCTCCGAGGCTTGTGATGAGCTCTGCGAGGCAGGCTGGCACGTGGACATGTTTGAGAACCACTGCCCAGGGCACAGAGACCTGAGCCCTAGCCCCCTGTGGGTCAGAGCACAGGAGAGGAGGGGAGAGGACGGTGAGAGTAGTGAAGGGCTGTCCAGGCAGAAGAACCTGCTCTAATTCCACCCTCACACCCAACTGGGAAAGTATGTTCAGCCCATTTCACAGATGAGAAAACTGAGACTCAAAGAAATGAAGTGACTTGTCTCAGCCACCCAACTTATAGATGGTGGCACTGAGGTTTTAACCCACAGTCCAAGCTCCTGCTCCCTTCCTAAGAGGGGCAGGTAGCTGCTCACAGCAGACCTTCCTAGTTGAACCAACAGGGCAGGAGCTCAAGGTCTGCGGAAGGAAAGAGCACCCCCTGGTGGCAGCACAACTGGAGCCAAGGAAGCTCCCCAAGAAAGCCAAGCACACAAGCAAGAAGGTGGGAGGTACTTCCCTCACTGTTGGGGCCAGGACCCAGCCTGGAAGGTCTCACAGCTGGCCAGGCTCGGGCTGCAGCCTCTGGGAAAGGACTCAGTAGGCTTTTCCCTGCACCATAAACCTGGGGCTTTGTCTGACCAAGACATTGACCTTTAACAGCTTAGTGAGGGACCTCACTTCCTGTCCTCTTGGGAACGTTTCACCTCAATCACCTTGGAATGGAATGGGCACACTAATCCCTCAGGCATGTTTGACCCTCAACAGTATTCTCCTTGGCTCATGAGAAAGCTGAGGGTCAGGAAAGGGGGGTGGCCTCAACCAGCCCCTTTGCTGGCAATTATTGCACTGTCACCACCTTGAGGGCCAGTGTGGTGAGGAGTCACATGCTGGGCTTGAGAGCCAACTCGCCAAGCCTCATAGTCTCTTCTGTAAAAGGGAGTTAATAAAATCCACCTTGACAGCTTTTATGAAGAGAAGTGAGGTGAGATGCTAACAGCTGCTGGCACAGTCCCGGCAGAAAACACATCCTGGAGATCTGGCTGTTGTTATGACTCCTGTATCCTGTGCTTGTCCACCTCCCTTAGTTTCCACCTCCCCAGCTCAGAGCAGTCCTGGCTACTCTAGTTTGAAACACTCTGGCTGCACGGCAGGACCCACACCCCACACCTGAATTCACCCAACATGGTCCTCAGGGGCCCCATGTGCTCATTCACGGTGAGCTTCTCAAATCAGCCCATCTTTATTTCTCCTTGAGTCCTTCTAGGGCACCTCCCCCAGACGCCTTCTCTACTAAACTCTTTCATTTTAGGGAATACCATTGCCTTTCACATGGATTCATTGAGCTCCTTTTCCACTTGGAAAACGACTTATTCCTGGAGACTCAGCCCATATAACCAGCCCTCTGTGAAATGTCCCTAACCTTCCACTTGCTCATTTTAAGGGACACTGACAAGTTTGCCATCACACAGGCAGCTCCCTGGCAGCTGCCCTGCTCTTCTCCTGCAAGACCCATAGCAATGAAACACCTGGCTAGCTACGCAGGAGAACTCACCAGTTACCATTCTTATGAATGGAGAGTCAAAGCATCCCATACACTAGGAAATCTAGAGCACAAGAGAGGTGGGTCAGAATAAATAACAATAGTGATCAACCTTAAAAGAAACTGAATAACTCCAGGCACAGGAAAGAACTTGAAGAGATCAGGGACGTTGTTGATTCCATAGAACAAGAGCACACTGCTAGGAACAAGAGATCGAGAAAGCAAGAAAAGGACCCTTGACAATTAAACATGATTGCTGAAATTTTGTGTATAACATAAAAAGTGTTGTGTGTGTATGTGTGTGTGTGTGTGTGTGTGTGTTTTAGTGGATGGGATAGGAGGACAAGGTAAGGATATGTCTCAAAATATAGAGCAACAACAAAAAGATGGAAAACGCAGGAGCAAAAATAAAAGACATAGACAATGAATGCAAACGATCTATTACCCGATTGATAAAATTTCAAGAAAGGAAGAACCATGAAAAGGAAGGTAGCAGCCTAAGCAAGGAACAGAATTCAGCCCCAGAAAGTCAAATGAAGAAACATTAATGGGAAAGTAATGTACGGGGTTAAGGGAAAATACAAGAAATGGTGAGGCACCCAGAGACTAGAAACAATTACCAGCCTGCAGCTAGTGTGAAAAACCGTCATCAGAGCCAGGGACTGCGGTAGCTTGGAGGCATGCCACTGTCCCCGAGACTCCGCACTGAAGCAAGGGAAACAGGAAAGAAGCACACCAACCCTCTCCCACTTCCAGTCTCGTGTAGATTCCTATCTTTGACCAAATCCACCTGGAATCCAAGCAGCAAAGGACCATCCAGCATCCTGGGCGAGGAGGAGGGCAGAGAGCAATGCTGGAGGATGGACTTTCGAGGACTATAAAAAAACATCAGCCAGTACAAGAAATTCTCAACAATAAAGGAGCCATTCCCAGGGATGGAGATTGAAAGGGCCCTCTGGGTGCTGTCCTAGACCGGTCACTGCAAAATTTTAGAACACCAATGATAGAGAGGAGTCTAAAATGATCCACAATTGGGGGGGGGGGGAGTTGCATACAAAAATAAAAGGATGAAAATTGTCAGCAAGCTAGGATGATGGAAGACTATGACATGATGGAAACATATTTTAAGGCTCAGGGAAATATCCTTTGAACCTAAATCTCTATTCTCAGCTATACGATCATCCAATGTAAGTGCAGAATAATGCTATTTCCAGATGTGCAATAACTCTTTTCATGAATCCAGCATAATTGACATTAACAGTAAAACGGAGACATGTGATGAAGGCAATGGTGAGCCAACCCAGGAGCCTGGAATTTTCTCTCTCTACTCAATAATAAACCAGCATTACTTCATCCTGAGGTTAATTTCAGAGATCCATGACATCATCAAGACTTCAAAGATGCAGGGCTGGGGGGCCTATCATATTCCCACTTGACTTACCTTTTTAGCCTATGAAGCAAGTTGCTGAATCCTGGAGAATGACTGTGGATTATTATCAATTTCATCAGGTGTTGACTCCAATTTTAGCCACCTGTCCAGATATGACATAGAACAACTTAACCGCCGCTGGCACTTAGTATGCAGCTATTTATCTGGCTCGTGCTTCTTTCCCTCTACAGCAGCTTTCCCTCACATGGCAAGGGCAGCAGTACAAAGTCAATGTCCTCTCCGGCTTTATCCGTTCTCCAGCTTTGTCATAGTGTAGTGTACAGAGACCTTAATCATCAAACATCTACAGATAGTAACACCCAGAATACTGACAACAGTTGCTTATTGATCAGGAAAAACCTCCCTGGCACCTAAGGGAGGTTTCCAGAAATTGGTGGCACAACCTGAGCTGCCCACGGCAGAGTTTGTGCCATGTGGCTCTCAGAATAAAGTTGGGCATACAAACAGTACTCTGTGACCTGGTGGAAGTGGTACAGATGAGAGCGGGCTTGAGCAGCTTCTGCAGACACGAGGAAGTTCAGGAGCCAGCCACTCAGACTCACAGCCTCTCCCTGCCCAGGGCTGCCTCTTCCTCAGCCTGCAGCTGCAGACAGTACACATACATGGGCCTGGTGACCCAGGGTCCTGGGGAGGGGGGGGGGGTGTGCTGGGGCCATGTAGGAGCAGACTGTTGCAACCTATGGTCCCTTTAAAGGTCACCCTAAAAGACTGGGGAAGGGGGGTGCTCCAGAAGCCAGAACTGCCTCCTGCACACCTACTGTGTCCACTCTGCCAGGATGGAGAGGTAGCAAAAAGTATAGATCTGCCAGGACTGACCAGCAGACCTCAGCAACAAATGAATGGATTACTCTGACACACATTTCTGTGAAAGAAAGGGCTAAGGGATTGCCTGGCTAAAGGAATCAGACAGCCCTATTCACTTGCCTCCTTAGGCTTTTATTTTAGCAACAGCTTGAACTAAAATTAACCTCTAGATACTATCAGCAGGCTAAGTATCCTTGAGAAAGCACATGCTTCCACAAGGTCGAGTCTACAGACTGAACATAGAGATTCTAGCAAAACACCCTGGGGGATCGGATTGTTTGGAAAAGTCAAGGCAGGGGCTACTGCCTTCAGCAAGGTCCCACTAGAGGCCCCTGACCTTTCGGAGAATCCTCCTTACAGACTTTCCCAACCAAGACCCGTGCTTCCCCACATCTCCCTTCTTTTTGTTTTGCTGGCTGCAAAAGACAGAGGGAGGCAGTGAACTTTCTGCTTTGGAATGTCGGGGTCCACAAGGTGGTTCTGCTTGAGTTCTGATTTTACAGACTATAAAAAAAACAAAGAGAATTACAGTGACAGTAATGGTTAGTTCGATCAGGTACCAGTTGATTCTAGGAAACCATGTGGTGAGGTCTGTCTACTCCAAATGCTCCTTTACCGTGTTCCAAGTAGTGGTCTGTTGTTCATGTTCATTGATAGCAAGTAAGGGCTCTAGTTTTCCTTTGCCACATATTTACTTCTTCAATAAGGTTATCATGAAAGACTCTCCATAGATGCTTTTTAACATCAATCCACTGATGGTGACTACTGTTCTATTTTAAAGGAGTGACACATATGTGTTTATGCTCCTAATCACAATTAAGCCCTTGCCTGTATGCTATAGTGTCCTGTCTTTCCCCAAGGTATTCAATGGCTGCTTCTAGTGCCTGTAGTCTAGCTAATATTTTTTTTATCTATGTGCTGTTGTATAGTGAATTCCCTAGTTACATTATAGATCATATTGTCTACAAATGTGGCTGTCTGTACAGATTCAGTCAGAAAGGGCCACCATGGCGATGCTGGCGGTAGTAAGAATAACAACCACTGAGATGATGGCTGCAATGAGCATTCCCAAAAATCTTTTGGGCCATAATCAGCTTAATGCTCTTTCTAAGACTTCAATAGCTGATAAGCCTTGCCATTTCCTGATGAGATTAAAAACTATCAGGATTTCTGCTTGCCTCCTAAGCACCATAATTGTGCTGGTGTTCAATGAAGTAATATTCTGGGTGGTAATACAGATTGCAGAAAATCCTTCTCCAACATATATATATATACATACAAACACACTAGAGGCCTGGTGCACAAAAATTTGTGCACTCAGGGGGGTCCCTCAGCCCAGCCTGTGCCCTCTTGCAGTCTGGGACCCCTCAGGGGATGTCCACCTGCTGGCTTATGCCCACTCCCGGGAGGATCGGGCCTAAGCTGGCAGTCAGACAACCCTCTGACAGCCCAGAAGCCCTCGGGGGATGTCCACTGGCCAGCGAGGAACAGGCCTAAGTTGCAGTCGGACATCCTTAGTGCTGCTGAGGAGGCGGGAGAGACTCCCACCACCACTGCTGTACTGGCAGCCATCATCCTGGCTTGTGGCTAAGCAGAGCTCCCCCAGTGCACTGACCACCAGGGGCAGCTCCTGCATTGAGCATCTGCCCCCTGGTGGTCAGTGTGTGTCATAGTGACCAGTCATTCCCAGTGATTCTGCTGTTAGGGTCTATTTGCATATTATCCTTTTATTATATAGGATATATAAAACCTTTGCTTCTTTTTTTTTCTTTACTTTTAGAAATAGACTTATTTTTCCAATGAAAAATATTCATACTAGGGACCCAGTGCAAGAATTCATACACCTTGAAAGGAACTTTGAGCAGAGAGGCTGCAGTAGGCAGGTCTCAGCCCATCCTTTCTGCCCAGCCCATCTTTTTTGCCTGGCCCCTCCTGCCACAGCCCCCAGTCTGCTGGCAGCCCTGCTCCCATGCCGCTGCTCCCATGTGCTGATAGTGCCTGTCCGACTCGCACCTGCTAACATCACAGAGGCATTGGGACCAGCACCAACAGCAGGTGTGAGCAGCAGCTACTGCCCAATTGCCCCTCAGGAGCAGGGGGAGGTAGAGAGGCTCTCAGGGGCAATCAGGGCCAGCAGCTGATGCTCACATCCACTGGTGGCACTGAGCGATCAGAGCCAGCGCCAGGCACTGGTAGCGGGTATGAGCAGTGCCGCTGGTGCCAGCAGCAGGTGCAAGTGCCAGGTGGGACCACAGCGCATAAGAGCAAAGAATTTTCAGTAACCACCAGACGCTTGCCCTGATGACAGTGACCGGCACCCCACCTTGGTTTGGTGCCCCCACTCACCTGCTCCACCATCCTGCTGTGGCTGACACCTGCTATGTTCTGCACTCTGTCACTTGCTGCCAACACCCACCATGCTCCCCACACACACCCTGGTGGTCAGTGCATGTCATAATGACCAGTCGTTTGGTTGTTCCACTGTTTAGTCTATTGGCATGTTAGGGTTTTATATAGAAGATAGATAGATAGATAGATAGATAGATAGATAGATAGATAGATGATTCTTAAGAAGCATAACAGAGATAACATGACCTTGACAACTGTCAGGAGTCTGGAGAAAGGGTGAGTGTGTATGTGGGGAGATAGCAGGACTCAAGGTTTGGCCCCATTCACTTGTCTCATTAGGCTTTTATTGTAACAACAGCTTGAACTGAAATTAACCTCTGGATACAATCAGCAGGGTAAGCATCCTTGAGAAAGCACATGCTTCTACAAGGTTGGGTCTAAAGACTAAACATAGAGATTCTAGCAAAACACCCATAGGCTCGGACTTATTTGGAAAAGTCAAGGCAGGGGCTGCTGCCTTTGGCAAGGTTCCCTTAGAGGCCCCTGACCTTTTGGAGAATGCTCCTTACACACTTTCCAATTAAGTCCTATCCTTCCTGACAGAAATCAATGCTGATCTAATGCTAGTGCAAGGGCAGCAGCTAAACATTAGCCTGGTGACTAGTGCCTCAAGAAATGACTACAAAGTTGATAGCAAGCTCTCAAAAGAATACGTGGATACACTTCTCAGCGAGTGAGCACACCTGTGCCCATGAGAATGCTAACCCAGCACACAAGGTGATCCATCACATGGGCATCAACCAGCTTCTTTCCCCAAACATCCTGGTGTTTGCGCGTGGGCTCAGTAGAATGAGGATGTTCATGGAGAATGTGAGTGGGCTCAGCAGCATGACCTTGACAGCAGCCTCCAAGACAGGCGCAGTGGCCTGTGTTACTAAGGGCCCATCCTGACAATAGCAGTGCTCATCCTGGGGCCTCCAATATGACATCATTTCCTGGGAGACTGACCAGCCACCTGGTGGCAGGCTGGTTACCTCATACCTCTTCATCAGGGAGGGCATGTGATTTGATACTTATTCTGGAGGTGGATTTGCCTTCCTTATGATCTTCCAGCATCACCATCTATTAACTCACAGAGTTCTTCTCTATTCACCATCCTGTTCACCCACACAATGCTTCTGGCCAAGAAACTCATTTCCCAGAAGAAAATAAAATGCAGTAATGAGCTAATGCCCATGCATTTCACTGGTCAAAAAATTGTACTTTTGCCTGGCTGGTGTGGCTCAGTGGTTGACATCAACCTATGAACCAGGAGGTCACAGTTCAATTCCCGGTTAGGGCACATACCCGGATTGTGGGCTCAATCCCCTGTGGGGGGTGTGCAGGAGGCAGCTTATCCATGATGTTTCTCTCTCATCATTGATGTTTCTATCTCTCTTTCTCCCTTCCTCTCTGAAATCAATAAAAATATTTTTAATTAGACTTTATTTACAATTAATAGTACTTTCATGGTAGTATACACTGAGTCTGTAAATATCCTGTTCCTCAGCAATAGAGGATAGGGTCATATAAGAAAGAAAGATTGTCACTTTAATTTTTGAGTGAATACATAATGCCTTAAAATGATAAAAATGATAACAAATAGTGGTATACACATTATTTTGCTTTAGGAGTTAACCAAAAGGATCCACTGAAACTGTTAAAAGGAGTTGCTTAGGCCCTAGCCAGTTTGGCTCAGTGGATAAAGCATCAGCCTGTGGACCTTAAGGGTTCTGAGTTCAATTCCAGTCAAGGACACATACCTTGGTTGCAGGCTCCTCCCCAGCCTGGGCCCTGGTCAGGGTGCATGCAGGAGGCAACCAATCAATGTGTTTCTCTCACATTGATATTTGTCTCTGTCTTTTCCACTCTCTCTAAAATCAATGGGGAAATATCCTCAGGTGAGGATTTAAAAAAAAAAAGGAACTTGCTTAAAAATCTTGGGTAATTGTTGAATGCAGGGGATGGGTATTTGGTGGTTATTACACCACTTTCTGTGGTTTGTGTGATTTTTAAATGTTTCAATTTTTATGTTTTTATTGATTTGAGAGAGATGGAAAGGAGAGAAATAGAGAGGGAGAGAGAGAGAGAACATGGATATGAGAGAGAAACATTAATTGGTTGTCCCCACCCCATACGTGCCCTGATGGGGGATCAAACCCACAACCTGGGTATGTAACCTGACCTGGAATTGAGCCCACTACCTTTTGGTATATGGGACGACATTCTGACCAACTGAGCCACACTGGCCAAGGCTCAAATAAAAAATATTTGGTCTTTCTCTTCCTTTTCCTACCCTTCCAAATATCCATATTCATATCTGGAGTTGGTTCCAAATACCTCTATGATGCAGGAAGAATTCAGTCCAAAAGCCATTAGGTGAGATGACAAGATGGTGTCCCATGAGAGAAACACTGGGGTTAGGGAGTCCCAGTGGATACGAGCAGAGAGTTGGAATGCAAGAGGAGTGAGAGGATGTCCCCACAGGTGCCAATGATGTGGCTTCAGGATCAGGTGGGAGAGGGGTATATGCACATAGGTAGGATGGCATGTCAGAGCTGGAATAGAACAAAAACTGTCCATGTTGGATATGTGGGTTGGTGGCCCAACACAGGGAGATAAAGCCCAAATACAATGAACAGGATATTCTCATGAGAGATGGTAAAAGCTCAGGGGGCATGCCAGAGCCAAGCAGAGTGAGGTGCTGGTGGGTGGGGTTCTGCTATGGAAGAGCAGCTCCATACAGAGTTTGACAGAGTCAAGCAAATATATTAAGAATAATGTGAGCCAGTTTTCTCACTGATGGCGAGAGAGTTACAAATAAGGAAAGGAAGAAAATTAAAATGAACTGTGTGATCTGAGTTAGAATTGAAGGTATTAGTGTAAACTTTTGATTTTCAATATATAGAGAGATGTAATTGTCACACACACACCCCTCTTTGCTCTGTATACTGAGAGAGCCAGAAGCAGTGACATCCCAATAGCAGTGATCACTCGAAGCACCCATATTTGGTTTCTAAATGTTATTCTCCATTGAACAATCCATGGCACAGATAAAATGCAAGATGAGTCCAAGAGATCTTTGGGAACTAAAAATATGAAGTGCTCCCCAAATGACAGAGCATGGTAAAAAGCACAGAATCCAGCTTGAAGGGGCCCTCACTGGCCAAATCTGGGACAATGTGAGCATTAAAATACATGACAGAACTAGATAATAACCCACTGAATAAGATAAAAACTTATGAGTCTATTCTAAAATAAATAAATGAATGAATAAAGTGAAAGTTTGAGGAATGGGATATTTACATGGCCTCAATGTATCTCACCACAAAATACCCGTAAATACAAATAGAAAGGGAGTTATTTTGTAGTAGAGAAATCTAGAAGATGTCACTTAATCAAATGATCAAAATGACCACCATCACTAGCATTGCAAACTGAAATCGTGTGCCCATGACAGGATGCAAAGAGAGCACAGCATTGCTTCTGTGAAATCTCTGCCAAGAATGCATGAAGATTAATCCAATTTGGAGCAAATGTCAGAATAACACAGTGAGGGACATGCTGCAAAATAACTGGCCTATAATATTGAAATGAAAGTCAAGAAAGACAGAGACATGAGCTAAATCTAAGTATTTTAGAACAACTGATAGCACTTGAATGGAGACTGGAAATGGGAGGCTAGTTATGTGTCAAATGCTAATCACCTGAATCACAATGGTTGTGTTCTGGAAAAGTAGAAGAATGTCCTTTTCTATAAGGAATACATAATAAAACTATTCTTTGGAGAGATGTGTATCTTGTTGGAAGCTAATTTTCAAATGGTTCAGAAAAAAAATGTTGCCCTAACCAGTTTGGCTTAGCAGATAGAGCATCGGCCTACAGACTGAAAGGTCCCAGGTTCGATTCCGGCCAAGGGCATGTACTTTGGTTGCGGGCACATCCCTTGTAGGAGGTGTGCAGGAGGAAGCTGATCAATGTTTCTCTCTCATCGATGTTTCTAGCTCTCTGTCCCTTTCCCTTCCTCTCTGTAAAAAATCAATAAAATATGTTTTTTTAAATGTTCTTGCTGGAGAAAATGGTGGCCAAATAGTTAGCAGTGTCGTGTACCACCTCCTAGTAACATGCCAGAAAAGCAACTAAATTGGAGGACATCCACCCTTAATTAACAAATAGACACAGCTGAGGAGACAATTTTCAAAAAGGAAGGACAGAGAATAGCTAGAGAATGCCACTTGCCAGCCATAACCTACGTGGATCCACCACCATGCCCCTGAAGTGAGAGGCACATTACTTCCTGGCAGGCTCCCAAATGTCTGCAGGGAACACGTGCCACCAGAGTGAGCTCCTGCACCAGGCCTTCTCACCAGCCCACTGGTACCCAGGATCCTAGGATCCAGCTCCAAGACCCTGCAATGAGTGCAAGCCGGGGGGAACCCTGTGCCCCACTCCATCCCCGGACCCAAGAACCATGCTGCTAGCCTGAACTGAAGCCACCCGGCACCCACTCCACTCCTACCATCAGGACCTACTTCCAGTGCAACCCAGAGCATGCCACAGGGGAGCTCTGGTTGTGTGACCCAGAACAACCTGCACAAACTCCACCCCGGCCCCTGGGACAGTCCTGCCAGAGCCATCCAAAGCAACCCAACACATATTTCACTCCAGGCAACAGGGCAACAGGGAAGTGCAGACCAAGCAACCCAGGGCAACCTGTCCCCACTCCACACTGAGGAAGAGCAAACTGGTGCAACCCAGCACACATCTTACTCTGGATTACAAGAAAGCAGGGACTGTGCAACCCAGAGTAACCTTAACCTGCTTCTCCCCAACCCCTAGGACAGTCCTGCAGGGGCTACCCAGATCAATGCAGCACACGCCTCACTCCAGACCATAGGAAAGTGCTGCTTGGAAAACCCAGAGCAAGCCAGTGTGCCCAGCCAGGTGCTATAGTACTGCACCACAAGTGAACTGCCAGAGAAACCTAGGGTGCCATGCTGCCACAGGTGCCAGGCCACACAGTGAACTGCATGCCAGAGGGCTTTGGATCCTCAGAGGAAGTCACACATCATCCTGAGTATCTGAAGCAGGCAACTGAGGGACCATATCAGTGGGAGAAGGTGATACAATGCAGAGTAGAGACAATAAATGCATGAAACTCAAGGCAGACCCAGCCTCTGGACTAATGATTTCTGGACCATTGATCTGATGGGGTCTTCAACCTCTCAAACCCAAACAGGGTGCCCAGGGAAAGAAATAAACAGCAAAAATTGGGAGAAAAAGAAATAATCCCCAAACCCAGAAAGAAAAGGAGGCATCACCAGAAGAGTAACTAAACGAAACAGAGGCATGCAATATGTCAGAAAAAGAATTCAGCATAAGGATCATACACTGCACAAATCAGATGGATGAGAAAATCAACAACTTATATAAGAATCAAGAGGAAATAAAAAATGATATAGCTACAATAAAAAACACAATGGAAGGTTTCAACAGTAGACTAGAAGAAGTGGAGGACCGAATTAATGAGTTAAAAGACAGGGCAGAGAAACACACCCAATATGAACAGCTATTGGAGAAAAAAATTAGAAAACAGGAGAGCTTTGGGACAACATGAAACGAAGTAACATATGTATAATAGTGGTGCCAGCAGAACAAGAAAAGGAGCAAGGATTAAAAAACCTATTTGAAGAAATAATGACAGAAAACTTCCCTGATTTGGGGAAGAAAGAAGTCACATGAGCACAGAGTCCCTAACAAGACGAACCAAAAAAGACCCACAGCAAGTCATGTCATAATTACAATGGCAAACATTGATGACAAAGAGAGAATCTTAAAGGCTGCAAGAGAGAGACAGAGAGCTACCAACAAAGGATCTCCCATTAGATTATCAAATGATTTCTCAAGAGAAACACATTAGACCAGAAGAGAATGGAATGAAGTGATGCAAAGCAAGGGTCTTAATTTAAGAATACTCTACCCAACAAGGCTTTCATTCAAAATTAAACGGGAAATCAGGAGCTTCGCAGACAAAAAAAAAAAAAAAAAAAGGCTAAGGGATTTTATCACTACCAAGCCAGCAATGCAAGAAATGCTAAAGGGACTGTAGTAAAGAGAAGAAATAGAAATAGAAGAAGAAACACAGGCATAAAGGATAGAAATGGCTATAAACAAGCACTAACCAATAAGAACCATAAATGTAAATGGACTAAATGCTCCAATCAAAAGACATAGAGTGGCTGAATGGATGAGAAAACATGACTCATATATATGCTGTTTACAAGAGACCCATTTCAGAACAAGAGACTCATACAGACTGAAAGTGAAATGATGGGAAAATATTTTTAGGCAAATGGAATTTTTTAAAAAAAAGAGCTGGGGTATCAATAGACCTCAAAGTGAAGGCCATGATAAGAGATAAGGAAAGCCACTTCATAATATTAAAGGAATCAATACAATAGGAGGATATAACTCTGATAAACACATATTCACCCGATGCAGGAGCATCCAAATACATTAAAAAATTTTCTGGAAAATATCAAGGGAGAGATTTACAGCAATACAGTCATAGTAGGAGACTTTAATATCCCACTGACATCACTGGATAAATCCTCTAAACAAAAAATCAGCCCTAACTGGTTTGGCTCAGTGGATGGAGCGTCAGCCTGCGGACTCAAGGGTCCCAGGTTCGATTCTGGTCAAGGGCATGTATCTTGGTTGTGGGCACATCCCCAGTAGGGAGTGTGTATGAGGCAGCTGATCAATGTTTCTCTCTCATTGATGTTTCTAACTCTCTATCCCTCTCCCTTCTTGTCTTTGAAAAATCAATAAAATATATATTTTTTAAAAATCAGCAAAGAAACAGCAATCCTAAATGTCTCACTACATCATATGAACTTAATGGACATCTTCAGAACATTTCACCCCAAAGCTACAGAATATGCACTCTTCTCAAGTGCACATGGGACATTTTCAAAGATAGACCACACATTGGAACACAGGCAAAGTCTCTCCAAATTTAAGAAGATTGAAATCATATCAAGCATCTTCTCAGATGACAATGGCATAATATTAAAAATGAACTATTAAAATTATTCAATACTATGCTGCTGTAAAAAGGAAGGAGTTCTTAACATTTGCAGGAGTATGGATGGAGCTGGAGAACATAATCCTAAGTGAAATAAGCCAGTCAATGAAAGAAAAATACCACATGTCCTCACTCATCTATGGATAATAATAACCATTATAAACTGGTGAACAAAAATAGACTCAGAGGCAGAGCAACATCAAACAGACTGTCAAATTACAGCAACCAGGACAGGGACG
>PVJC01020722.1:0-28915 GCA_004026665.1 Murina feae
ATGATTTTTAACTAAAAAGTTACCTTGTTCCAGGATCTTATAGTATCTAAGAAGTGCAAAGCCAGCCCTGAAAAACTCAGAAAATACGCTTCCCCGCCACGCACCCCTCCACTCTCACCATCTTTATAGCCTAAACACCAAGCATACACTGCCTATGGGAAAACCTCTTTGGCTCGGAAGCACAGAGACAATGTCATCTTCCCACTCCTGCCACTTTTTAAATTTTTCTGAAAACTTTGTATCAAAGTTGTGGAGAAAATATAGAAACTGCAAAATAATGTTAAGAAGTGAATGAGAAGAAAGAGAAAACAACCTGAGCAAAAGTATATTAATAATAAAGTTACTTGATCTTTTTACTATTCTATTTTCTCCCAAATTAGTTGGTGGTAACAGCAATTATTAAGACCAATTTCAAACTCCAGATGACCTGGGCCCTTCTGAAGGCCCCAGGTCTGCCTTGGAATAGGAGAGATGTAAATTAAATGTGTCTAGGATTAACCATTTTCTCCTAACCACAGACCTATAATCTTTTTTTCTTTTTTAAGATATATTTTTATTGATTTCAGAGAACAAGGAGAGGGAGAGAGAATTAGAAACATCAATGATGAGAGAGAACCACTGATCAGCTGCCTTCTGCATGCCCTCTCCTAGGGAACGAGCCAGCACCTGGGTACATGCCCTGACCAGGAATCAAACCATGACCTCCTGGTCATAGGACGACTCTTACCTACTGAGCTTCAGGCCCTATAATCTTTCTTACCTCATTACAGATCTATTAGCTTTCCATTTTTCCTTTCCATTCTTAAATTTCTAACTGCTGAAAACTGTTATCTAAGTTGTATTAATTATATTAAAAACAACACATATACTTGAGCATTTATTTTTGGCCACTCAGGAGAGGAAGTTTGGAGACTCCTCTCTATACTTCTTTATTTTCCTCCAAGAATTACTCTTGGCCCTCCAGCACAGTGCACTGACCCTGAGGCCTAACAAATAAGCTTCCAACGGGGATGGCAAACACATGCCGAGGCCCTTTCAAGGGTCCACAGACTAATGGAGATAGCTCTTAAGATAGCCTCTTACTGTCTCTTGCTTCTTAAGAATTTGTTCTTAAATACTGGGACAAATTGTCCTCACCTTTTCCTTTGTTTTTCTCTCCCTTAAAAATGGTACTATCAGCTCAGCCGGCGTGGCTCCGTGATTAAGCATCAATCTATGAACCACGAGGTCAGGATTAAATTCCTGATCAGGGTACATGCTTGGATTACAGGCTCGATCCCCAGTGTGGAGCGTGCAGGAGCAGCCAATCAATGATTCTCTCTCCTCATTGATGTTTCTATTTTTTTCTCTCCCTTCCCCTCTGAAATCAATATATATATATATGTTTTTGTGGGGTTTTTTTAATGGTGCTATCACTGGCAGATTGGAACTTAGTAGAAGAAGCAGAGCAGGGCTTTTGGCCTGCTTTTATTTTATCACACTCAGAACTTAAATCCAGCAATAGAGTTCTGCATTAGGGTGGGGGTCAACATCCAGTCAATAATGAAGCATCCATTTACCTATTTCATTCACTGAATTCCTTGGATATCTATCAATAACAAGACACCCAACCAAGGTAATAAGGATTTATGCATTCTTATTAGATCTGCAGCAATAAAGTCTCATCCTAACCTGCTCATAATCCTCAATCCCTGCCATGCATAGTGCACATTTAGTATGTCATTTTTCAGTGTCATAAGGGACATAACGTTTGAATGATAAGAAAACAAAAATCTAACAAAATTAAGTAACTTCACAGAAGTCACAAAAACTTACTAAGCAGGAGAATCCGGATTTAAGTCCAGTCCAATGATGCTAAATCCTTCAACTTTCCACTATACTACTAGTCCCTATCCTTTTATCTTCCCCTTTCACATGTCATCTAAAACAAATCACAACCATGCCTCTTCTTCCTGAGACAACTATCTATCTCATATTTTAAGTTTTCTGTCTGTATTAGTTTTTAGAAAGTTAATTTCCAGTATGAACTATTTGGAACATCACTAGGTAACCCAGCTTGTTCCTTCCTTCGTTCCTTCCTACTTTCTTTTCCCTTTCCCTTCCTTTCTCCCTCTCCCTCTCTCTCCCTCTCTCTCCCTCTCTCTCTCTCTCTCCCTCTCTCCCTCCCTTTTTTTTTCATTTTCAATATAAAAACCTGACATGTTTAAGGAATAGGCAGATTACTTATGCAAATACTGTGCTAATTAAATGTTGCACTATATCTTATGCACAGACTAAAACAATTTTATTTTTTAATTTAAAATTTATTTTAAACAAGAACTACAACATACATAATTTAGTGATTGAAGACATATCTTTATAATGACTCAATCACCATAACTCCACAAAATACTGGTTAATAAGCATTCCAATAAAGGTTCAAATAAAGTAGTTTTTACTACATTTCTTATTTTACAAAGAACCATAAATAGTTCAATTCATATCAAAATATATTCCTTGCTCTAACCGGTTTGGCTCAGCGGATAGAGCGTCGGGCTACAGCCTGAAAGGTCCCAGGTTCGATTCCGGTCAAGGGCATGTACCTTGGTTGCGGGCACATCCCCTGTAGGGGGTGTGCAGGAGGCACCTGATCAATGTTTCTCTCTCATCGATGTTTCTAACTCTCTATCCCTCTTCCTTCCTCTGTAAAAAATCAATAAAAAAATATTTTAAAAACTATATATATATTCCTTAAACATTTACTTTGGCCTGAAAGAGTTATATTTTTATATAATGTATGGGCTTTAACTAAAGGCAAATAAAATGAGCCATCTCTGTGAATTAGCTTCTAAAATTTCTATTGAAATTATTTTTCAAATCATCTCCACTAATATTGTAAAAAGAAGTGCACTGAGTGGCCAGATTATTATGACCACCTAATGTTTGTAGGCAAATTAGCCATACACTGCATCGTATAGGATATGGAAGCTGAAGGCCTGTTAGAACACCTTTGCTGTCTGCAGTTACCAAGATGAAACATCTCCAATTCGCACAGGAACACAAGGATTGGGCAGTCAAGCACTGAAAAAAAAGTCATGTTGTGCAATGAATCATGTTTCCAGTTGCATTATGCAGATGGCAGAGTGAGAATTTGGCGGAAACAGCATGAAAGCATGCACCCCACATGCATGAGCACAACCCTTCAAGCTGGTGGGGGCAGAGTTAAGGTTTGGGGCAAATTTTCCTGGCATGATTTGGGCCCTTGAATTCATATGGAACAAAATATCTAAGTATCATTACTGATAAAGTTCACCCTATCATGTTGATGGTGTATCCCAATGGAGATGGCTTCTTCCAACAAGACAATGTGCCATGCCACGGTGCTCGTATTGTGCAGGAGTGGTTTCAAGAACATGAGGGAGACTTTACCTTGCTTAGGTGGCCCCCACAACTACCAGATCTCAATCCAATTAAGCATTTGTGGGACGAAGTTAAAGGAGCCATCAGGCAGCTGGTTCCACAACCATCAATCTCACAGAACTGGACAGTGCTATTCATCTGGCACGGTGTCAGATTTCTTGTATCACCTTTCAACATCTTGTGGAGTCAATGCCAAGAAGAATCGCCACAGTATTGAAAGTAAAAGGTGGCCCAACGAAGTACTGATGGGGTGGGCATGATAATGTGGCCGCTCAGTGTGTGTGTATCTGTGTGTGTATCCCATGTTCAAAGGCTGTTAAATCACATTGTTTACCCATAACTTCAGAAAAAAATTACTTCTGTCATGGTAAACAACCTGCTTCCTTATTTATAATGGTCTGGCCCTCTAGCAACTTCAGTGTGAAATTATAGCTAATTTGCCTACAAACGTCAGGTGGTCATAATCTGGCTACTCAGTATATACTTGGTGTTACAAATAGGTAGTGAAAGGAAAAATATAATCAAGAGGAAGAGCAGAAAGAGGTTATCCAACTCAATCTATTTCATGTGAAAAGGATTTATAACATCATTTTATGTAAAAAAAAACTAAGGTCACTTAGCATTAATAATATTTTAAAAGATAAAATTTGTCACAGAAAGTTCTACATTCAAAGGTGTTGTCTTTTTACTGTTATTAGCTAAATTCAAATAAAGTTCTACAAAGACCATGAGTAAAACTTTTTCAAGGAAAAACTGTTCTGATAAAGTGGAAGGTGCAGAGTGGAGTCTTATCTTCATCATCCCCAGGAGCATAGAGCAACGGTGGGTTCTCAGAATCCCTAAAGACACAGAAAGAGGAAATGGAAAACACAAAGACAGAAAGCTCCCCATTTTTCTGAATGTAGTAGTGCAAGGATGCACACACACTGCTTTGATATTAGTTACTTTTACTGGAAAGAATTTTGCACTTATCACACTTGTCCAAGATAGCTGACTAAGCTGGGGTTCCACAGGACGGCAGTTTTCTAAGTATACTTCCCATGCTAAGGAAAAAAGCAGAATCAACAGCCCATAGAAACTTGTTCAAAAACACAAATTCTCAGACTCTATGGAAGTTCAATTGATCAGAAAACGGGGGTTGTGTGTGTGTGTGGCGGGGGGGGTAGGCTGGTAGTCTGCATTTTAGCTGAGCTTCAGGGTGACCCGGTGTACAATGAAGACTGAGAACTACTCCCACAACCAAAAAGAAAATGTAAAAGACTAGAGAAGACCCTGAGAACAATGAGACTGAATAAACAAAGGAACCAAGATAAATGGCTTTAGCAAAGAGAAAACTGTGGCAGGCAATGCAATTCTTGAGGTACATGAAGAATTATTCCCAGATGTTCTCCATTTCCCCTGAGGAAGGACAGGACATGTGGACTTTAAGTTGCAGCATAAGAAATATAGATTAAAATATAATCAAAGTTTGCTGACATAGAGTGTTGTTAAACATTAAAATGAATTGCTAAAGAACTTATAGAACCTCTTCTCTAAGTATCTGCCTCAAAAATTGGAGTAGATTAGAAACTCTTATGGTTCTAAACAAATAACATGGCTACTCAGCCATGAGAAAAGGAAATACTGCCATTTGCAACCGCATGGATGGACCTTGAGAATATTAGGCTAAGCAAAGTAAGTCAGAAACAGCTAAGAACCATATGATTTAACTTACATATGGGATATAAAACTGAAACTCATAGACACAGGTAACCAGAGAGAAGAGGACTGGGGGATAGTAAAGGGTGAAGAGGGCCAAATATATGGTGACAGAAAATGATATGACTTTGGGTAGCAGGCACAGAATGCAATATACAGATGAAAGTTATATGATCTTATTAACCAACTAGAGACTCAGTGAATGAAATCCGTGCATGGGTAGGGTCCCTAGGCCTGGCTGGAAATCAGGGCTTATTGGAGCCTTCCAGCTGCTGGCTGGGGCCTCCCTTCATTCCACGTTGCCCCCAGTGGTCAGTGCACATCAGAGTGAGCAATCGAAATTCTGGTCTCTCAGTCGAACTCCCGAGGGTACACTTTGTATATTAGCCTTTTATATATATAGACTTGAAGCCCGGTGCACAAAAATTTGTGCATTCGGGGGAGGGGGGGGTCACTCAGCTCAGCCTGTGCTCTCTCACAGTCTGGGACCCCTTGGGGGATGTCCACCTGCTGGTTTGACCCTCTCCCTGGGAGGATTGGGCCTAAGCTGGCAGTCAGACATCCCTCTGGCAGCCTGGGAGCCCTCAGTGGATGTTCAGTTGCCAGCAGGGAGCAGGCCTAAGCTGCAGTTGGACATCCTTAGCACTGCTGAGGGGGCGGGAAGGCTCCCACCACCACTGCTGTGCTGGCAGCTGGCAGCCTGGTTTGTGGCTGAACAAAGCTCCTGGATTGAGTATCTGCCCCCTGGTGATCAGTGTGTCATAGTGACCAGTCATTCCCAGTTGTGCTGCTGTTAGGGTCAATTTGCATATTGCCCTTTTATTATATCGGACAGAAGCCTGGTGTATGGGTGGGGGCCGGCTGGTTTGCCCTGAAGGATGTCCTGAATCAGGGTGGGGGTCCCCACTGGGGTGCCTGGCCAGCCTGGGTGAGGGGCTGAGGGCTGTTTTCAGACTGGTAACACCCCCTTCAGGAAGGGGGGGTGTCTGCTGGGGTGCCTGGCCAGCCTGGGTGTGGCTGATGGCTGTTTGCAGGCTGGCCAAGCCCCCCAGTGGGAACCCTCACCCCATGAGGATGTGGCCAGCCTGGGTGGGAGGCCTATGGCTGTTTGCAGGCTGGCCACAGCCCCTTTAGGTTCGGGGTCCCCACTGGGGTTCCTGGCCAGCCTGGGTGAGGGGCTGAGGGCCATTTTCAGGCTGCCCACACCTTCTTCAGTGTGGAGGGTCCTGCTGGGGTGCCTGGCCAGTCTGGGTGAGTAGCTGATGGCTGTTTGCAGGCTGGCCAAATCTCCCAGTGGGAACCCTCACTCCATGAGTGCATGGCCAAGCTGGGGTGAGGGCTGATGGTGGTTTGCAGGCTGGCCAAAGCTCCCATGGACCCAAGCTCCCAGTGATGCTGGCTGAAAGCAGGTATCTAGGATTTATCTATCTTCTATAATTGTAACTTTGTTGAGCAGAGGCCACAGCCAGCCAGGGCAGGCAGGAAGCCTGGCTTCCTCCATCGCCAGGGCAACCAAGCCTCCTGCTTGCTCCAGCTCCGTGGCTGCCAACCACTATCTTGGTTGGGTTAATTTGCATATAGTTGCTCTGATTGGCTGGTAGGCGTGGCTTGGGCTATTGCAGAATGACACCAATTTGCATGTTTCTCTTTTATTAGTGTGGATAAGATTACTTTAAACCTGTATGATCTTATTAACCAGTGTTTGCCTTAATAAATTTAATTAAAAATAATAAATTTGGCCCAGAAAAAATAAATAAAAACTATCTATTACATAAGTGAACTGGAATTTAGAAATGTGACAAATATGTTGTTATACAATAAACCTTTCAAATTACCTAAATTTTTAAATATCGGTGTACAATAAATATTTTCAACATTTGAGTGTTTAAATAAGAATACATATTCAAACACAAAACATACACATTGAAAATATTTATTTAAATTAAAGATAATGATGTTCCTTAATTGATGCAAAAGTGATCACACATAGACCAATAGCATATGACCAAAAAGAAACAGAAAATTCATGAATGACACAATTTATATGCATTTTCAAATAAAAGGAAGAATTAAATAGAAATGAATGGATAAGAAGTAAGACTAATTAGTTGGTATCTAAAAATTGTATCCTTGTATTTTAAAAAGATCCCTGAAAGAAACTATAACACAAATATATATATTTACAAATATGTAAAATGCAAAATGATAGAAATAACCAAAGCATGGCTTTGCTAAATCACTCCTAATATTCTCTTACATGCATATACTTTTATATTAATAACCTCATTAAATAAATGCAACAGGTAACTAAAATAAAAAGGAATGAAAATGTTCTTTTCCTAACCTCTGATAATATCTAGCAAATCTCATACACAAATGTACCATAGTTATAATTCTTAAAACAAAAGGGTATTTTTTAATGTTTAAACGTCACCAAAAGGTTAAAAGTTTAAGTCCTAATAATTTTCCATATGTATAGGAAATCACTATAATGATGACTCTATGATCTGTTTGCCTCCAAAATATTTTGCAGTTGCAGTTTCTACTGATAAAACATAACTCTAGTAATTAATGGATTTTCATAATTATTGTAGTTTGCATAATGTAGGAAGCGAATTATTTTTCTTTACCTTTTCTACCTTTCCACCGTTGATGTCACTGGGGAGGAATTTTTTGCCAATTGTTCTCAAGTCTGTCTGAAATAAAAATATTATTAAAATATAATTATAAAGAAAAGTAGATCTAAATATAATCTCAATCATAAATAAAAAATAAAATTACTTGTTTGCTGAGAAAATTAATAAATGTCTTTTAGCTGATTATGATTTCTACAATATGTAATCAATCTTTTCAAATAACACAGTTCCATATATATGCTATTTAAAATTCACCAGTAGGATGAACATTAATATTTAGATAGACTTAGCTCTGGTCATATCTCTTTAGGTAAACTTTTAACTTTTCTATATTAAATTCTAAAACTTTATTTTATATAAACTATACCCTTACTAAAAAATCAATGCCACAATCCAAAACTAAATAAATTCATAAAAAGTGTACATTCTTGACAATTAAATTTGATACAACTTTAATATCCAGATATATGAAAACACATTATTCTATAGGCTATAGCACCCATAACATAACAAAGCTATATAACATACAAATATGCGAGAGAACAATTTCGCTGCAACAGCAAGGAGTTATATAAGACTTCCCATAGTAAAGACATATTTAATTTGGTTTAAAAAATTATAAAAACTGAAATTGGCAAACAAATAGCTAATTGCATGAAAATGCAGAAATACATTATTATTCAGCAAACCTCAAAGCAAAACATAGTTATCACATTTCTGACATAAAAACAAACTTCAACTACACTGTCTACATAAAAAGCAGAACTTTAAAGAATTTTTATCTACTTTAGGAAGTAAAAATGATAGGAATACTAAGAAATTTGTTCAGGCCCAGAAGATGTGGCTCAGTGGTTGAGCATGGAACCATGAACCAGGAGGTCACGATTCAATTCCTAGTCGAGTCACATGCCCAGGTTGCAGGCTAGATCCCCAGTGTGGGGTGTGCAGGAGGCAGCTGATCCGTGATTCTCTCTCATCCTTGATGTTTCTATCTCTCTCCTTCTCACTTCCTCTCTTTCTGAAATCAATAAAAATATATATTAAAAAAATTTTTGTTCAGAAGAAACCTATCAATACTCATGAAAAAGGCTTTATTATTTAGGCTAAGATATTATCTTGATGACTGGAAGTTTGAGGTTAGATTAATAAATTTATATTGTTTGCTCTTTCTTAAAGTATAAAAATCAGTAGCTCCTCATTGCCTTAAGAGCAAAGTGAAAGAAAAATAGACTTAGAGTGCCTTTAACCACATAAATTATAATGGAAAAATTTGTTAGAGATAAGGAGAAAATACTAGGTGATTAAACTTACTATAATGAACCCTAGCCAGTTCGGTTCATTGGATAGAGCCATCAGCCTGGATACTGAAGGATCCAAGGTTTGATTCTGGTCAAGGGCACATGCACAGGATGTGGGCTGAAGAAGGCAGCCAATCAATAATTCTCTCTGATCATTAATGTCTCTCTCTCTCTCTCTCTCTCTCTCTCTCTCTCTCTGTCTCTGAAATCAATAAAAATATATTTTTAAAAAGGTTTTTTCCCTGTTATATGTTATAATTTAGCTTGTAGTGTTTGACTATATATTTTAGAGAAAAATTATAAAGACTATTAATTCATTAAAATAATGGTCACTGTGCACTTTTCATGTGCACAGAACAAATGCCATCTTGACCTATTTCATTTAAAGTTTCATATCCAATTATGAATAGTTCATTGCTATTTACCTAAGTATGTAAGTAAGAATATATAGAAGAGCAGAAGATTATCACAAAATCTCTTCCCTGTCATCTTTAGGATTTTTTCTTAAATAAACAAAAAAAAATAGAGTTCTTTACAACATTTTTTGAAAGTTGAATTCACTAATTTGGGTGCAAGTCAAAGAAAGTTAAAATGTCTAGGGAGGTCTCTCTCACACATCAATGCTTCTCTCTTGCTCTCCACCTCCTCCATTTCTTCTACTCTCTCTAAAAATCAATGGAAAAATATTCTCAGGAGAGGATTAAAAAATATTAATAAATTGAAAGTAATTTTAAATATTTTAAATATATTTTCATTGATTTTAGAGAGGAAGGGGGAGAGAGAAAGAGATAGAAATATCAATGATGAGAGGGAATCATTGATCAGCTGCCTCCTGCACACCTCACACTGGGGATGGAACCCACAACTTAGGCATGTGCCCTGACCCAGAATTGAATCTCCTGGTTCACAGGTTGACATTCAACCACTGAGCAACACTGGCCAGGCATATTTAAAATGTATTTTTATTATGTGAATCATATATAATACAGACATATAGTGTAAAACTGAAAGTCCCCCTTCACAATCACCCAACTCTCATTTCTCTCCCTAAATATTACTGTCAATATTTGGTTGACAAACATTCAGTCCCCTGTTTATTTAGATCTCTTTGTGTGCACACAAATAGTATAGTATGTGTATATTAAAAGTAAATAGAAGTCTGCTTTGCTCTGTTTAGTGACTGTATCATGTTGCATGTGTGGATCTGAGATAATTTCTTTAATGACTTTGATTTTTAGGTTGTTTCCAATTTTTTATTTTTATAAATAATACTAAAATAAGCATTGTTGTGCATGTGAAAAAAAAGATGTCTCGGGAGAATTTCCATTTGTAGTCATAGACAACCTGTGGTAGTACACTTCTAAAATAATGCTTACTTAAAAAAAATTTTTTTAATCCTCACCTGAGTATATTTTCCATTGATTTTATAGAGAGAGTGGAAGTGAGAAAGCAAAAGAGGAGAGAGAGAAACAGCAACATCTATTAGTGGCCTCCTGCTCTTGTCCGGTCCACAGGCCAATGCTCTAACCACTGAGAAACTGGCAAGGGCTTATAATCTTGTTTATTAAAAACTTCCTTAGCTCAGAAACAATAAAAAGATCTCATTAGTCTTATTGATAAATTTCAAAGCTGATACAATGAGATTTCAAAACAATTTTTATCTGCTTGAATCCAAGTTTCATTATAGAAATATAAATTTAGGTCATTTCAAAAGAGTTATATTCAGTCATACGTATTTATTTATATTTTAAATCAGTTGCTGCTTTTTCTGCTTTGCCCTATCTATTTTGCAATAATCTGATGACTATGACAGACAGTGATTCTCTTATGAACTTAATTGATTATGTATAACTAGAGGCCTGGTGCACGCAATTTGTGCACGGGTAAGGTCCCGGCCTGGCCAATCAGGGTCAATCTGTGGGGCGACCAGCGGGGCAATCTGGGGAGGGGGGCGGGGCGGAGTTCCTCTGGCACCCGCCTTGGCTGGCCTGAGGCCTGCAGGCTGGGGGAAGCTCCTGCATTCAGCATCTGTCCCCTGGTGGTCAGTGCACATCATAGCAATTGGTCGTTCCACCTTTCGATCGATTTGCATATTAGGCTTTTATTATATAGGACTGGTAAATAAATTTGATTAATAGATTGTCATTGTAATGGCAACATGAAAACTTACAATCAGGTAACTGCAAAAATGAAAAAAGAATAGTTGTTTACTTATATCTATATTTAGAATAATTTTTATAACTCTTCCCCAAAAAATCCAAAAACCAATTGCAATTATGGAAAAGATATAGCTATTCAGATGGGTAAAGGGAGAAAGATTAGAAAGAAACATATCAAAACATTAACAGTAATTATAAGTAATTTTAATATTTTTATTTTATTTTCTGTGTTTTATGAAGTCTTTTATAATATATATTACTTTTATCAACAGAAAAGTTATTTTGAAATAATAAACAGAATTGTCAAAAAGCTACAACCTAACCAGCGTTTTGGTTAATTAATGATAATTTATTTCAATTAATAAGATCGGTTTTTATTGTTATTATACAGATAATGTAAAGGCTATGAAATTCTATGACTAATCACTTGGTTTAAAAAAAGAAGTTTTAATTGCATTTTTTCCTATTTATTGCATTTTGCATAAGATATTAAAAGAAAGAATATATTTCTAATAATTTGCTTGCATGAGGTTAACAAATTTAAGAAACATCACTGTAACTAAAAATGGACAATAAAAGTAAAAGATGTATTAATTATTCCATATCATTTATAAAATCCAGTTTATTCTATGAAATATTTTCCATGAATATTAAAAAGGTTAAGAGAAAAAACCTACATTGAGAGCAATCAGGATAACATCATTTAGATTGACTTTATCAGGAGAACTTGTGCAAGCTTCAATGCCTTCATCTGAAAGATACCTGTTAAGATAAAAATAAATGACTTAATATTTTCTAAAATTGAAATTAACCAAATTATTTTTTTTAAGTTAGCATGCAATTTTGTTCTCTACTATGAAATGCTTCTACAAATACTAGGGAAGGATTCCTAGATATTCCGTTTATTTAGTATGTCTGGAGGTGTAGACTTTTCCTCTTTTGTATCCTTAAAAGGAAAATGTGTTTATACAATTAAACATCAATGTACTTAAGAAATCTATAAGCTACTCTTCACTATTATACAAATACTAGGAGCCCGGAGCACAATATATTGTGTATATTGTGCACTCAGCAGGGGGGGGGGATGTCCTCTCACAGTCTGGGACCCCTCGGGGGATGTCCACCTGCTGGCGTGCCTGCTCAGCCTGGGTGAGGGGCTGATGGCAGCCCACCACCATCCCCAACCACCCCACAGCCCGCCCCCTGCCCTGCCTGCCCCACTGCCTACGCTGCACCCACCTCTGTGTCTGCTGGCCTCCATCTTGGCTGAGTTATTTTGCATACAGCCACTCTGATTGGCTGGTGGGTGTGGCTTGGCTGGTGGGCGTGGCTTAGGGGTCCCAGAGAAACGGTTAATTTCAATATTACTCTTTTATTAGAGTAGACTAGAGGCCTGGTGCATGAAATTTGTGGACTTGGAGGGTGGTCCCTCAGCCTGTGCTCTCTCACACTCCAGGAGCCCTTGGGGGATGCCTGAATGCCACGGAGACGGGAGAGGTTCCAACCACCAATGCTGCACTTGCCAGCCATGAGCCCAGCTTCTGAGCAGTGCTCCCCCTATGGGAGCACACTGACAACCAGGGGGCAGCCCTGTGTTGAGAATCTGTCCCCAAGTGGTGAGTGCATGTCATAGCGACTGATCGTCCCATCGTTCAGTCTATTTACATACTAGCTTTTATTATGTAGGACTAAAGGCCTGGTGCACAAAAATTTGTGCACTCAGGGGGTCCCTCAGCCCAGCCTGTGCCCTACTGCAGTCTGAGACCCCCTCGGGGGATGTCCACCTGCTGGCTTATGCCCACTCCCCAGGGGATTGGACCTAAGCTGGCAGTCAGACATCCCTCTGGCAGCCCGGGAGCCCTCAGGGGATGTCCACTTGCCAGCAGAGAGCAGGGATGTCCACTTGCCAGCAGAGAGCAGGCCTAAGCTGCAGTTGGACATCCTCAGCACTACTGAGGAGGCAGGGGAGGCTCCCAACACCACCACTGTACTGGCAGCCATCAGCCTGGCTTGTGGCTAAACAGAGCTCCCCCTGTGGGAGTGCACTGACCACCAGGGTCAGCTCCTACATTGAGCGTCTGCCCCCTGGTGGTCAGTGTGTGTCATAATGATCAATTATTCCCAGTTGTTCTGCTGTTAGGGTCAATTTGCATATTACCCTTTTATTGCATAGGATTATATAGGATAGAGGCCTGATGCATGGGTGGGGGACGGCTCATTTGTCCTGAAGGGTGTCCCGGATCAGGGTGGGGGTCCCACTGGGGTGCCTGGCCAGCATGGGTGAGAGGCTGAGAGCCATTTTCAGGCTGGCCACATCCCCTTCAGGGTAGGGGTCTTCCCTGGGGTCCCTGGCCAGCCTGGTGAGAGGCAGATGGCTGTTTGCAGGTTGGCTACAGCCCCTTCAGGGTGAGTGTCCCCCCCCTGGAGTGCCTGGCCAGCCTGGGTGAGAAGCTAATGGCTATTTGCAGGCTGGCCACAGCCCCTTTGGGTAGGGGTCCTGCTGGAGTGCCTGACCAGTCTGGGTGAGGGGCTGATGGCTGTTTGCAGGCTGGCCAAGCCCCCCAGCAGAGACCCTCACTCCATGAGGGTGGGACCATCCTGGGTGAGGGGCTGATGGTTGTTTGCAGGCTGGACACAGCCCCCAGTATGGCTGGCTGGAAGCAGGTATCTGGGATTTATTTATCTTCTATAATTGAAACTTTGTTGCCTTTAGCGGAGGCCAAAGCCACCTTAGGCAGGCGGGGAAGCTTAGCTTCCTCCATAGCCGGGGCAAGCAAACCTTTTGCTCTAGCTCCGTAGCTGCCAGTCACCATCTTGGCTGGGTTAATTTGCATACAGTCACTCTGATTGGCTGGTGGGCATGGCTTGGCTGGTGGGCATGGCTTGGGTGTAGTGCAGTGACACCTAATTTGCATATTACTCTTTTATTAGATTAGATAATATCGGATTTAAACATTTGGTAATATGGTAAGCTCTTAGAGATCAGGATGTACTGTAAAAATAGAACTAAAAACAACCAAGTTTTAAATTAAGTCCAACAGAAATTTCCTGTGCTATGTTCTCACATTATTTTCTTAAGTCCACTTTCTTTGCCATAATGTTCCCAATAACCCTTCAACTACTGACTCTAAGTGGCACAAAGATAGGCAAATTAGGCAACTTTTACCTTAAATCTTTTACTTTCCCTACCTCTTTTCAGTTGTTTTACTCATTGTTTTACTGCCCTTTGTTCTTTTATCCAGTCCAAACCAACCATGCATCTGTTGCAGGCAGTAATTAATTCAAGATTACTGAATCTGAGGGAGGGGGATCATTTCTACTCATTCATTTATACCCAAAACTGCCATTTTGAAATTCTTTTGACAAATTCTATAACCCAGGTTTCATTCCCCCAAAGGTTCACATATAAAAATGCCCATTAGCATCTGACATGTTCTATAATCCATATCAACTCCTTTAACAAAAGGGCTAGTGCTAGCTAGCACTGCCACTGTGGGTATTTTCCCATTAAAATGATAGAGGAGTACTAGTCTGACAGCTAACTCAAGCTCATTCTCATGGCCAGCAATTCAACCCCCATTAGACTGATTCTAAGACACTTGTCAACATAAACTGTATTTGGAGACAGCAACCAAAGGGCATATGGCTTTAAGAAAACACAGAATGAATGAATTCTCTAAAGTAAGAGCAAGTGTAATGAAATGTAAATTGAAGAGTATAAAAGAACAACAGGAGATTAAAGCTGATAAGCCTATGAACAAGATCAAGGAGATAAAGCCTGGAAAGTATAGATATAAAACAAAGCAATTTTGTGTTAACAAAATTAGATATTAAGTTTAAGACCAAAGCAGTGCTAAACTACAATGATGAATGAAGGCAAGTAGTTAAGTGGATTACAGAGAGAAAAAAAAAAAAATAGAAGTGTTAAGTATGCAGATGAGTCTGTAAAAATAAATGAATGAGAGGCACTTATAATAGAACATAAGTGACCATGGAATACAAATGTTTGCAGTCAGCATAGATGGTTAAAACACTACTTTAATTCAAAATGACTAAGTGAATTTCCTTATTATCCTGTTAGTTTTTCACTATTCATAGCAATTGACGTTCTCTGTCATTAATCATCTTATAAATTCAGTTCTACAAATATTAATTAAGACTCTACTTATCTGGAAAATATTATGTGATTCAGTAATAAGATTAATAAAACAATAAAAATTAAACACCTGCCTTCAAGGAGTTCACAGTCTCATGCATATACAGCATAATACAATACACAGAAAGCTATCATACAAGGCCAAAATAATTATAAACAAAATGTTAAAGGGGTTCAAAGTGGTTGGGGGATGGGAACAAGTACATAAAAGGAAACAGTATGAGCAAAAACATATAAGTACAAAAGTGTGAAGCATATTCTAGAGCAAATAACCTGGAACATTCTGGCTGGGAAATGGGGAAGAAATTAGATCAGTATAAGTTGAGATCAATTTTAGAAATCAACAGTACACAAAGGAATATGGGTGATAAATTAATGCTGGTTGAGTAATTTCAAAAACACAACTTTCAAAATTCCTACACAGTGGGAAAGTAATATGGAATGACTAATAAAATACTTTCTTTTCTAGAAAGGCAACTCTTTAGCATTAAAGTTTATAGAATGTTATGGAAGAGGTCATTAAAAATAATCAAAGTTCACGTCTTCAATTTTACAGATGAATAAAATGCCCAAGTTGTTAATTAAACCTGCCCCAAAATATAAACTAAAGTGATGCAAAATTAAGACAAGAATGTTTCCTGACTCTCAGTTCAGCACTCTTTTCATTACAACATACCATTTTTATTTAGCAACTAGAGGCCCCGTGCATGAATTTGTGCACACAAGGGTTTCAGCCCACACCAATCAGGGCTAATGGGGACCAGCTGACTGGGGGGAGGGGCTGCGGGAAGTTAGCCACCAGTCCCACCCCCTATCAGGGCTGATCAGGGCTGGGCCAATCAGGGGTGGGGCTGAAGGGGAGGAGTTGTGGAAGGTTGGCTGGCCGGCCTTGACCCTGATTGGGCCAGTTTGTTGGCTGCAATGGGCGTCATAATAGGAATATGAGCCTCTCATAAACAGAAGCCAACATCTATACAAATCAGCTTCCTAATCAACTAGGCACTTCAACATACACAAAGCACAATTAGGCAAATTCAATCAGTGAACTCCAAAGTATATTAAAGAAGAATAAGTCTAGTTTCATAGTAAAAGATCAGGGAACTAATACTAATAATTAGAAGTTTAAAAATTGTTATAACAATAAAAATAGCAATCCCTATCCTAATCCTAATAAAAGGGTAATATGCAAATTGACCCTAACAGCAGAACAACTGGGAATGACTGGTCACTATGACACACACTGACCACCAGGGGACAGATGCTCAATGCAGGAGCTGCCCCTGGTGGTCAGTGCACTCCCACAGGGGGAGCTCTGATCAGCCACAAGCCAGGCTGCCAGCTGCCAGTACAGCGGTGGTGGTAGGAGCCTCTCCCTCCTCCTCAGCAGTGCTAAGGATGTCTGACTGCAGCTTAGGCCTGGTCCCCACTGGTAAGTGGACATCCCCTGAGGGCCCCCAGGCTGCCAGAGGGATGGCTGACTGCCAGCTTAGGCCTGATCCCCTGGGGAGCGGGCCTAAGCCAGCAGGTGGACATCTCCAAGGGGTCCCAGATTTTGAGAGGGCACAGGCTGGCCTGAGGGTCCCCTCCGAGTGCACAAATTTTTGTGCACCGGTCCTCTAGTAAAATATAAAAAGGGAAACTTTCTATAAGAATTCTATAGGCAGCAGCCATAGAGTGTAGAAGGAAATTTGACTATCCATGTATAAGTCCAACATCATGTGATTTATTTCAAATAGAGCCCTAAAACACCTCCTGAATAGAACAAAAATGCTAAAATGTAGCTCAGTCTCAATTTCAAGTTTTACAAGTCTCCCTTACTCATTCTTCATATTTTTTAAAAAATATATTTTATTTATTTTTCACAGAGAGGAAGAGAGAGGGATAGAGAGTTAGAAACATTAATGAGAGAGAAACATTGATCAGCTGCCTCCTGCACACTCGCCACTGGGGATGTGCTAGCAACCAAGGTACATTCCCTTGACCGGAATTGAACCTGGGACCCTTGAGTCTGCAGGCCGACTCTCTATCCACTGAGCCAAACCAATTAGGGCCATCCTTCACATTTTGAAAAAGAACATGAGCACTCAGAAACAGGAGCCCCATCAATCCTTCTGTATATACTGGACAATTTTCATACAAGGACAAAACCTAAATTAACAATAACTTGGGATTTACAAATTAATATATTTTTTATTTTTTTAAACATTAAAACTCCAATATTATCAATGAATAAAACAGGTGATAAAAGTAAGTCAAATGCCCAAATTGGCTTCAAAGTGCACCACAGTAATGTAGTAACAAAAGAACAAAACAACACAAAATTCATTAGCCTCACTGTGGGCACTGGAAAAGAAAGGTCCTAAAATTGGAGTGGGCATGCTTGATCTGATCCCTGTGCATATCTATCTGCACAGTGGGCCTCAACGGAAGAGAATTATAATCAGTTCCCATGGGCCTTCTTTGAGCTTGTAAAACTCAAGGGCAAGGACACTAAAGAAGAAATGACCTCACAGAGCGCTTGCTTACTAAAACAGCCAGGAAAAGCACACTTTTTCTCTCTCTCTGGTGAAGATTTAGAGAAATTAATGTTATAAAACCACTCGTTATGTTGAAAGAAAAATGGTAGCCGAATAGGCAGCAGTGTTGTGCACCTCTTCCTACGGCCAGGCCAGAAAAGCAATTAAATCAGAGAAAATCCACCCTGAACTAACAAATTACACAGCTGAGGAGACAATTTTCAATAAGAAGAGCAGAGGATGCCTAGAGAATGCCGCTTGCCAGGCATAACCAGCATGGAACCACCACTGTGCCTCGGCAGTGAGTGGTACAGTATCTCCCAGCAGGCTCCCAGATGTTTGCAGGGAGCATGCACTGCCAGAGTGAGCTCCTATACCAAGCCTCCTCACCAGCCTCCTGGAGCCCAGCATCCTAGGATCCAGCTCCAAGACCCCACAATGAGTGCAAGCCAGGGGGAACCTTGTACTCCACCCCTAACCTAGACCCCAGACTCACACTGCTAGCCTGACCTGGATCCACCTGGCGCCCATTCTACCCTGAACTCCAGCAACCCAGGCCACCCACTCCATCCCAGCCACAGGGACAGTCCTTCTGGGGCCATCCAGAGCAACCCAACACACACCTTACTACAGGCTATAAGAAAGCAAGGATTCTGTGACCCAGAGCAACCTGTACCCAATCCACCCTGATCTCAGGGTCTTGCTACCGGAGAAATGTGGAGTAATCCAACACGTGCCCCACTCAGGCCACAGGGGAGCTCTGATAGTGTGACCCAGATAACCTGCACCTGCTTATCCCTCACCCCTAGGAAAGTCCTTCAGGGGCAACCCGGAGCAATGTGGTATGCCCAGCCAGGGGACCCGGACCATGCTGCAAATGTGCTGCCAGAGAGATCTAGGGTGCCACCCTGCCACAGGTGCCAGAGCCGCACAGTGAATTGCATGCCAAAGGGCTCTGGGTCCTCACAGGGAGTACCAAACCAGAGGAACTGTACACGTGCTCCCACCACCCCAAGCATCTGAAGTAGACAACTGAGGGACTAGATCTATAAGAGAAGAGGATACAACTCAGAGCAGATACAATAAAGTTTGAGACATAAGGAAGACCCAGCCTCTGGGCAAACGATTTCTGGACCACTGCCCTGATAAAGTCTTTAACCAAGCAGAGGAGGGCCCAGGGCCAGAAAGAGACAACAAAAATGGGGAGACAAAAAAACAACCCCCAAGGAAAGAAAAGGAGGCATTGCCAGAAAAGGAGCTAAATGAAACGGACCATGAAATATGTCAGAAAAAAAAATTAAGAGTAAGGGTCATATAGTTTATAAACCAGATGGAAGAGAAAAGCACCACTTATGTAAGTATCAAGAAGAAATCAAGAATTACATAGCTACAATAAAAGCAATATGGAAGGTTTCAACAGTAGACCAGAAGAAGTGGACCAAATTAATGAGTTAGAAAATAGGACAGAGAAACCAAGATGTCGGCATAGGTAAATACCTGGAATTGCTGCCTTGTACAACTATTTCAAAACCACAATGATAAGAAAAAATGGATACCACTCAGGCCCACAGGAAGGCTGGCTGAGTGGAAATTCTACAACTAGAAAGAGAATGAGAATCTGAGGTACGGAAGTAAAGTGCAGAGGCATGGAGGTGTGCGGAAAGGGCTGGCAACTGAGGACACAGTTGTCTTTTTCAATCCAGAGGGAGTCATGAGCTCCCGATGGCTCTGAACGCCAGTTCTGGACAAGTTTCTGGGGATCCAGACTCATACAGGGAGAAGCTGGACTGTCTGGCACCAGGAGGAACTCCAGAGAGGCTTTCTCTCGACTTTGATTACTGTGGAACACTGAAACCCGGTGACTCTTTGGGCTGGGCTGAGAATCAGCCATAAGTGTTTGCCCTGCCCTATTGATTCCCCAAGACCCTGACCCACCCAAGCTGCACGCAAAGGTTTTTGCATATAAAAGACTGGGTAGCATCAGGCAGAAGCTAAAATAGCATCACCTTAGAGACCCAAGAGCCAGTGTTCCCCGTGGTCAGAGTGGGGCCACCCAGATTACAACTCCTCAGATCCATAACGGACACACTCAGGGGGCAGACTCAGTGAGCACCAAAGCCCCACTGAAGCAAGTCTTGCCCCATAAGGGTGTCTCCAGCACAGAAGTTCTCCCACTGTAGACACAGCTGATTCTCACAACCAAGTGGCCTGGAGGTCAATTCCTCCCAGTGATACCAACAACAATCAAGGCTTAGCTACAACAAGACTGTGCATAAAGCCTACAAAGGGGTGCACCAAGAGTGTCCACCTCAGGTAATTGGGGAGGGTGAGCCACTTGCCCTATAGGACACCTAGCACCGAAAGCCACTCTATCAAAGCAGGAAAGTAGCCAAAATGCAGACACAAAGGAACAGGTCACAAATGACAGAAATGGAGGAAAGCAAACAACTGGATATAGACTTCAAAACCACGGTTATAAGGTTTTGCAAGAATTTTCTAGAGACCGCTGATAAATTTAGTGAGACCCTCGAGAATATGAAAAGGGACCAGCTAAAAATTAAGCATACACTGACTGAAATAAACAATAATATACAGAGATCCAACAGCAGACTAGAGGATCGCAAGAATCAAGTCAAAGATTTGAAATATAAAGAAGCAAAAAACACCCAACCAAAAAAGCAAATAGAAAAAATAATCCAAAAATATAAAGATAGTGTAAGGAGTCTCTGGGACAACTTCAAGCATACCAACATCAGAATTATAGGGGTGCAAGAAGAAGAGAGAGAGCAAGATATTGAAAGCTTATTTGAAGAAATAATGACAGAAAACTTCCCCTACCTGGTGAAAGAAATAGACTTACAAGTCCAGGAAGTGCAGAGAACTCCAAACAAAAGAAATCCAAGGAGGATCACACCAAGACATATCATAATTAAAATGCCAAGAGCAAAAGACAAGGAGAGCATCTTAAAAGCAGCAAGAGAAAAGCAGTCAGTTACCTACAAGGGAGCACCCATACGTCTGTCAGCCGATTTCTCAACAGAAACTTTGCAGGCCAGAAGGGAGTGGCAAGAAATATTCAAAGTGATACATAGCAAGAACTTACAACCAAGATTACTTTACCCAGCAAAGCTATCATTCAGAATTGAAGGTCATATAAAGAGCTTCACAGACAAGAAAAAGCTAAAGGAGCTCATCACCACCCAACCAGTATTATATGAAATGCTGAAAGGTATCCTTTGAGAAGAGGAAGAAGAAAAAGTAAAGATAAAAATTATGAACAACAAATACATATCTATCAACAAGTGAACCTAAAAATCAAGTGAATAAAAAAATATATAGATATAAGGATATTTTAAAAAGAGTAGAGGCATAAAAAAAGAAAATAGGACAGAGAAACACACCCAGACTGAAAAACTATTGGAGAAAAAAATTAGAAAGCAGAAGGAGAGCCTAAGGGAACCTTGGGACAACATGAAATGATGTAATCTTCTATAATAAAAGAGAAACATGCAAATTTGACCGTTACCACCAGCCAATCAGAGCGGCTGTATGCAAATTAACCCAGCCAAGATGGAGGCCAACAGCCATGGAACTAGAGCAACAGCCATGGAACTAGAGCAAACTGTTGCAACTGCCTGCCTAGGCTGGCTGAGCCTCTGCACACAGCCACGCCCATCAGCCAATCAGAGCGGCTGTATGCAAATTAACCCAGCCAAGATGCAGGCTGGCAGGGCAGCTCTGCACTGGGAGCCTCCACGGCCAGCCGTCATAGCTGTGCCAGGTGTGTCAGCTCAGTGGGAGGGGGGGTCTAGCCTGGGGCCTCCTCGGGGCATCCAGGAGCAGCTGTCCTGGGTCTGCTGCCTAGCTCCGCCCCTGGGAGCCTCCGAGGGGTATCCAGGAGCGCCTGTCCCTGGTCCACTGCCTGGCTCCACCCCCTGGGGGCCTCCCCGGGGCATGCAGGAGCACGGGGCCTCTGCAGGGTGTGCAGGAGCAGCCGTCCTGGGTCTGCTGCCTGGCTTTGCCCCCCAGGGGCCTCTGCGGGGCATCCAGGAACGCCTGTCCTGGGTCCACTGCCTGGCTCTGCCCTGGGGGTCTCCGCAGGGTGTCCAGGAACACCCATCCAGGGTCCGCTACCTTCATCCGCCCCCCAGGGGCCTCCACAGGGCGTGCGGGAGCGTCTGCTGCACAGTGCGGAGAATCTGAAGCCAATCCACTGCCCAGCTCCACCCTGGGTGTGTTTGCTCAGCAGCAGAGCCCCACCGAGGGATTCTGCACCAGCGTCCACCCCTGACTTGCTACCCAACTCTGCACCAGGTGTGTCCCCTCAGCGGTGTGGGCCCACCAGGCGTGTGCAATCGTGGGCCCTCCAGTGGGAAACGTCCAGGCCTGCACTAATGGCTCTCAGCCCCTCACCGAGGGCACAGGCCGGGCTGAGGGACCTCCACCCCCCCCCCAGTGCACAAATTTTTGTGCACTGGGCCCCTAGTATAGGTATAATAGGGGTACCAGAAAGACAAGAAGAGGAGCAAGGATTAGAAGATCTACTTGAAGAAATAATGACAGAAAATTTCCCTGATTTGGAGAAGAAAAAGTCACACAAACACAAAGATTTCCAAACAAAATGAATCCCAAAAGACCCCCACCAAGACACACTGTGATTACAATAGCAAACGTTAATGACAAAGACAGAATCTTAAAGGCTGCAAGAGAGAGACATAAAGTTACCTACAAGGGATCTCCCATTAGATTATCAAATGTTTTCCCAACAGAAACACATCAGGCCAGAAGGAAATGAAAGGAAGTATACGAAGTGATGCAAAGCAAGGAACTGAATCCAAGAATACTCTATCCAACAAGACTATCATTCAGAATTGAAGGGGAACTCAGGAGCTTCACAGACAAAAAAAGGCTAAGGGAGTTTATCACTACCAAGCCAGCAATGCTAGAAACGCTAAAGAGACTATTGTAAAAAAAGAAACAGAAAGGGAAGAAAGGAAACAAGCATAAAAATAAAAATGGCTATCAAATAAGTAGCTATCAAAGTAAACCTTAAATGTAAATAGACTAATTGCTCCCATCAAAAGACATCGAGTGACTGAATGGATAAGAAAACATGACCCACATATATGCTATCTGCAAGAGACCCACCTCAGAACAAGGGACTCACATGGACTGAAAGTGAAGGGATAGAAAAATATTTTTCAGAGAAATGGAAATGAAAAAAAAGCTGGGGTAGCAATACTTGTATCTGACAAAATAGACCTCAAAGTGAAGGCCATACCAAGAGATAAGGAAGGCCATTTCATAATACTAAAGGGATTGATACAAGAGGATCTAACTTTAGTAAACATATATGCAACCAATGCAGGAACTCCCAAATACATTTTAAAAAAAACTGCTGGGAGATATTAAGGGAGAGATAGACAACAATACAATCATAGTAGGGGATTTTAATACCCCATTGACATCACTGGATAAATCATCTGGACAAAAAAATCAGCAAAGAAACAGCAATATTAAACAACTCACTAGAAGAGAGGAACTTAATCGATATCTTTAGAACATTTCACCCCACAGCTATAGAATATACATTCTTCTCAAGTGCACATGGGACGTTTTCAACCACAGACCACATATTGGGACATAGGCAAAGTCTCTTCAAATTCAAGAAGATTGAAATCATATCAGACATTTTCTTGAATAACAATGGCATAATATTAGAAATAAACTACAATAAAAACAAATTTAAAAATTCAAACATTTGGAGGCTAAATAGCATGTTATTAAACAATGATTGGTTACCAAAGAGATCAAAGAAGAAATTAAAAACATCCTGGAAACAAATGGCAATGAAAACACAAAAATCCACAATCTATGGAACACAGTGAAAGCAGTTCTGAGCGGGAAGTTCACGCATTACAGGCCTACCTCAAAAATAAAACAAAAAAACCTGTTAATAAATTATCTAATTCTACAACTTAAAGAATTAGAAAGAGAGAAGTAAGAAAAGCCTGGAATAAGCAGGAGGAAAAAAATAATAAAGACCAGAGAGAAAATAAATGACATAGAGACTAAAAAGATCCCCCAAAAAACAAAAGAATAATAAAAGCAAGAGCAGGTTCTTTGAACAGATAAACAAGATTGATGAACCTCTAGTCAGGCTCACCAAGAAGCAAAAAGAGAGGATCCAAATAAACAAAATCAGAAATGAAAGAAGCAAAATAACAACAGACCCCACAGAAATACAAAGGGTTGTAAAAAAAAATACTATGAACAACTATATTCTAACAAACTGGTCAACCTGGAAGAAATGGACATATTCTTAGAAAAATATCATCTTCCAAAACTCAATCAGGAAGAAGCTAAAAATCTCAATAGGCCTATAACTATGGAGGAAACTGAAGCAGTCATCAAAAAGCTTCCAGCAAACAAAAGCCCGAGGCCAGATGGTTTCACAGGGGAGCTTTACCAAACATTCAAAGAAGCACTAAAATCTATTCTCCCCAGATTACTGCAAAAAATTCAAGAGGAAAGAACACTTCCAAGCTCTTTCTATGAAGCTAGCATTATCCTCATCCCAAAATCAGATTAAGACACTACAAATAATGAGAATTACAGGCCAATATCTCTGATGAAGATAGATGCTAAAATCCTCAACAAAATCTTAGCAAAGCAGATCCAGCATTACATTAGAAAGATTATATACCATGACCAAGTGGGATTTATTCCAAGGATGAAAGAATGGTACAATATCCACAAATCAATAAACATAATACATCACATAAACAAATTGAGAGACAAAAATCACAAAATCATATCAATTGATGCAGGAAAAAAAACATTTGACAAAATCCAACACCCTTTCTTGATAAAAACTCTCAGCAAAGTGAGAATAGAGGGATCATACCTCAACATAATAAAAGCCCTATATGACAAACCTACAGTCAACTTCATACTCAATGGGCAAAAACTAAAACCATTTCCCCTAAGAACAGGAACAAAAGAGGGATGCCCACTCCAGTTTGACATAAAACTGAAATAGCTAGCCATAGTGATCAGACAAGAAGAAATAAAAGGCATCCAAACTGGAAAAGAAAAAGTAAAACTGTTCTTATTCACATAGAAATGATATTGTACATAGAAAACCCTAAAGACTCTATCAAAAAATACTAGATTTAATAAATGAATTCAGCAATGTAGTAGGATACAAAATTAACACCCAGAAATCTTTTTTTTATACACCAATAATGAATTCACAGAAAGAGAAAGAAATAAAGCAATCCCTTTTACCATTGCAACAAAAAAATTAAGATGCCGAGAAATAAACTTAACTAAGGAGATATAAGACCCGTACTCAGAAAACTATGAGACATTGAAAAAAGAAATAGAGGAAGACACAAACAAGTGGACGAATATACCGTACTCATAGATTGGTAGAATCAACATCATTAAAATGTCTATACCACCCAAAACAATCTATAGATTCAATGCAGTCCCCATTAAAACACCAACAAATTATTTCACATATCTAGAACAAACTCTCCAAAAATTCATATGGAGTAAAAAAAAAAGGTCCCCGTTAGCTGCAGCAATCTTGAGAAAAAAGAACAAAGTTGGAGGGATCACAATACCAAATATCAAGCTATATTACAAAGCCATTATAAACAAAACTGCCTGGTACTGGCACAAGAACAGACATATGGATCAAGGGAACAGAACGGAGAATCCAGAAATCAACCCAAGCCATTATGCTCACTTAATACTTGACAAAGGAGGCAAGAGCATACAATGGAGTCAAGACAGTCATTTCAATAAATGATACTGGGGAAATTGGACAGATATATGCAAAAATATGAAACTAGATCACCAACTTACACCATACACAAAAATAAACTTAAAATGGATAAAGGACTTAAACATAAGAGGGGAAACCATAAAAATCTTAGAAGAATCCATAGGCAGCAAAAAAGCAGTCATATGTCATAACAATATCTTTACCGATACAGCTCCTAGGGCAATGGAAACTAAGAAGAAAATAAATAAATGGGACTACATCAAAATAAAAAGCTTCTGCACAGCAAAAGAAATCATCAACAAAACAACAAGAAAGCCCACTGCATGGGAAAACATATTTGCCAATGTTATCTCCGATAAGGGTTTAACCTTCCAAATTTATAGGGAACTCCTACAACTTAACAAAAGGAAGATAAACAATCCAATCAAAAAATGGGTAAAGGACCTAAACAGACACTTTTGGAAAGAAGACATACAGAAGGCTGAAAGATAAATGAAAACATGTTCAAAGTCACTAATCACCCAAGAGATGCAAATCATAATGACAGTGAGGTACCATCTCACACGTGTCAGAATGGCTATTATTAACAAATCAACAAATGACAAGGGCTGGTGGGGATGTGGAGAAAAAGGAATACTCGTGCATTGCTGGTGGAAATGCAGACTGGTGCAGTCACTATGGAAGACAGTATGGAATTTCCTCAAAACACTAAAAATGGAATTCCCATTTTACCCAATAATCCCACTTCTAGGAATCTATCCCAAGCAACTAGAAACACCAATCAGAAAGGACTTATGCAGCCCTATGTTCATAGCAGGACAATTTACAACAGCTAAGATTTGGAAACAGTCTAAGTGCCCATCAGCAGATGAATGGGTTAAAAAACAGTGGTATACATCTACATAATGAAGTAATATGCTGCTGTAAAAAAGAACGATTACTATTCGCAACTGCATGGATGAAACTGGAGAGCCTTATGCCACCAGGTGTACCAGTTAATAACGCAGATATTTTTCAATAGATGGAGTTACACATATGTTGATATATATGTGATTTGATATGTATACTATTTTGTTGTATTGACAGCAATCTTCAAAACTTCATATGTCAAATTATCTGAAGGTGTTAACATCATAGATATTTTTACACTTAAAAATGTCGAATTTTGTGCCCAAAAAAAGGGCATTTTCAGGAAGTTTTAATTCATTATTTTGAAGAAAAGTGCTCTCTGAAAGTTATCATATACTTTGGAAAGCTTATGGTGAACATGCTCCATCTCAAGATAATTGTGAATGTTGGTTTAAACACTTTAAAAGTGATGATTTTGATGTTAAAGACAGAACATCCAGGTCAACCAAAAAAGTTTGAAGACCAACAATTATAAGCATTATTGGATGAAGATTGGTGTCAAACTCAAAAACAACTTGCAAAAAGATTAAACATTGCTCAGCAAACAATTTCCGGTCATTTACAAGCAATGGGAAAGATTTTAAAGGAAGGAAATGGGTGCCACATCAACTGAACAAAAGACAAATGGAAAATTGTAAAGTCATCAATAAAATATTGCTTCAACGGCAGGAAAGAAAGTCTTTTTTTACATCAAATTGTGACTGGCGATGAAAAGTGGATTTATTTTGAGAATCCCAAATGCACAAAATCATGGTTTGATCAAGTCAACCATCAACATTGACTGCAAAGCCAAATTGCTTCTGAAAGAAGACAATGCTCTGCGTTTGGAAGTTGTGGTGCATTTTGAGCTTCTAAAACCAGGTTTAACCATTAATACTGATTGCTACCGACAACAAATAATTAATTTGAACCATCATGCTTTGATCGTAAAGTGACCAGAATGGGCCAGAAGACAAGCAAAGTAATTTTGCTTCATGATAACGCACCATCGCACACTTCTAAAACAGTGAAAGACACATTGAAAGATCTCATCACCTGGGAAGCATTAACCCACCCGCTGTATTCACCAGACCTTGCGCCTTCAGATTACCATTTGATCTGATCGATGGCACACACAGTTTCTGAGCAGCACTTCAAAATGTATGAAGAAGGGGAAAATTGGGTCTCTGAATGCTTTGCCTCAAAAGAAGAAAAGTTCTATTAGGATAGTATCCACAAATTACCTGAAAGAGGGGGGAAATGTATAACTAGAGATGGACACTACTTTGAATAAAGCACTTCGGATGTTTCTCTTGAAATTATCGTGTTTTCTTTGATTATAAAATCTGAATTATTAACTGGTACACCTGGTAAGTGAAATAATCCAGTCGGAGAAAGATAAATATCACATGATCTCACCCATTTGTGGAATATAATGAACAACATAAACTGATAAACAAAAATAGATCCAGAGACGGAGCAGAGAAGCATGGAACAGACCATCCAACCTAAGAGGGAAGGGGGAGGTAAGGTTGAGAGATCACCCAAAGGACTTGTATGCATGCATATTACCATAACCAATTGGCACAGACACTAGGGGGGGTGAGGGCATGTGCTGGGGGATAGGGGTGGCCAGGGAGAGGTCAATGGTGGAAAAAGAAGACAAATGTAATACTATATGTAGTACTTTAAACAATAAAGAATTTTTAAAAACAAACAAAAAAGTACTCACTATTATGATCTATAAATTTATCTGAATTCAGCTTATTGACAAGCAGGGCAATAATGGGCTAAATTTTTATATGATACATAATAAACTAAGATTTGTCACTAATTTTACCTTCAAATATTGCCATTTAAGAATCACAATTTAGTAAGTGCTGGAATTTTTAAAATAAGATTTTAGAAAGTGTTTCCTTTTTCATTAATAGACTAGAGGCCCGGTGCACAAAAATTTGTGCACTCAGAGGGGTCCCTCAGCCTGGCCTGTGCCCTCTCACAATCTGGGACCCCTCGGGAGATATCCACCGCCGCTCCCCGGGCAATTGAGCCTAAGCTGGCAGTCAGACATCGCTCTGGCAGCCCAGGTGCCCTCGGGGGATGTGCACTTGCCAGCAGAGAGCAGGCCTAAGCTGTAGTCAGACATCCTTAGCACTGCTGACGAGGAGGGAGAGGCTCCTACCACCACCACTGTACTGGCAGCCATCAGCCTGGCTTGTGGATGATCAGAGCTCCCCCTGTGGGAGTTCACTGACCACTAGGGGCAGCTCCTGCATTGAGCATCTGCCTCCTGGTGGTCAGTGTGTGTCATAGTGACCAGTCATTCCCAGGGGTTCTGCTGTTAGGGTCAATTTGCATATTATCCTTTTA
>PVJC01020723.1:0-28935 GCA_004026665.1 Murina feae
GCCCCTAGTAAAGTAATAATAATGGAACCGATGCCCTGAGTTCGTGTGACAGTGACTGAAGGAATAGATTGATCTCTTAGCATGGCACCCGGGACAGAGCAAGTGTGGGGAGAGGCCAGTCATGGTCCATCCCCTTCTGTTTCCTACACCAACTCTTTCCCAGAAACACCCAGAAAGCCCATTGCATCTTTGGAACCAGGATCTGCCAAACTCCTCATCCAAGTGTCAGGCTCAGAAGAAAGTTCCATCTTGACTCCCAGCCCCAAATCTGACAAGAGGGTGTCATCTATACATATAAAACCCTAAGTGACCGGTCTACCGTTTGACAGATCGCTATGATGCGCACTGACCACCAAGGTGCAGATGCCCAACACAGGAGCTTCCCCCTGGTGGTCAGTGTGCTCCTACAGTGGGAGCGCAGCTCAGCTGACCGCCACAAGCCTCTCCTGCCTCTGCAGCAGCGCTACTGAGCAGTGGCAGTGGCAGGCACAGCAGGGCCTGGATGACTGGGAGTGGCGCCTGGCCTTGGGCTCCTCCCCGGCCACCTACTGCTTTGCACACTACTACATCCCTCACAGGATTGGGCTGAAACCAGCAGTCTGACATGTCCTGAGGGGTTCCGGATTGTGAGAGGGCACAGGCCAGGCTGAGGGTCCCACTGGGGGCACCGGGTCTTTAGTTCTTCATATAAAAGTGGAAAATGAATCCTCGCCCCACCCCCAACCTGCACCTGGGAAAAATGGGATTCCTCAGGCAAGCTTCTTTACTGGGACTCAATGCCATCTGAATGATAATTGCATTCTGAAGGCGGAATTGATAAATGTCCTGGGCATGGTCACTACTGGATGTTTACCTGATCCATTTGATGAATATTCTTCATACAAAAAACATTTCCATTCCTGAAGCAATTCCGGACAACACAATGCCGGCCCCGCCCCACTACCAGCAGCTGCCAAAACAATGTGCAGAGTTAAGTAACAACAAGCCCTGTCGGAGTGATTTATGGGGCATGAAACAAAGCGGGAGAAGGGCTTCAGCCACTCTCTCCTTCGGGACACCTGGGGAAGGAACACTGTTCCTTCCAGGGCTGGGCCGTGAGCTTGCAGGCCAGTGACGAGAGGGTTTGGACAACATACATTGCTTTTATGCCACCGTGTCTGAAAGAGGAACCAGTGGAGAGCTGGGGAGCCTATATAAAGGAGTTCACATTTACTAAGCACTGACTATGGTGCAGACATGCATCAGACATGCATTTGATCCTCACTACACACCAGTGAGATTGGGCACATCCTTGTCCTCATTTTACAAATGAGCACACTGGGGCTCTGAGAGGTCAAGGTGACACACGTTGAAGGTCACTGCTGGAAAGTGGCAGAGCTGGGTCTGGAACCCAAGTGTGACTCCCAAAGACCATTCTCTAACCACTACATCAGGGGTCAGCGAAGCATAGACCACCTATTTCTGTAAGTATGATTTCCTTGGAAAGCAGCCATGCTTGTTTGTTTACAGATTGTTGTCCGGCTGATTACACCTTAGAAAGGCTGAGTTGAGTGGTTACAACAGAAACCATATGGTCTTCAGAAGCCCGAAATATTTACTGCCTGGACCTTTAAGAAAAAGTTGGCTGGGCCTGCTTGCTACCATGCCATTTGTCAGCATGTTTACGGTCCATTTGGAGACCCTGGATACATGCTCTGTAAATGGTAGCCAAAGTCATCATCACAGTCATCACTGCTGCTGCAGGTTCAGCAGTACTGTTATTGTGCTGTTTTTATATCGTCACCTCCTCAAGTCAGAGAAAGAAAGCTCTCCAACCAGCCCATTAAAGAACCAGCCTTCAAGATAATGTGTTTCCTGTGGTAAATCATGAGATCCCTCAACTATTTAAAAATATTTTAAGTCTTTCCATGTTTCCGGGTCCTTAATGAGGATTGGAATCAAAACTGCATCCTTCCATGAGCTCTTCTGAAAACGCTAAGCTTCTCACACAGAACAGTCCCAGGGTGTCCCCAGTCATACTGTTGAAAACGCCGTGGTTACTGACCAAGACACACCGCAGGTGAGAACAGCCACAGGAGGGGCATCGCCAGACATCGGGCCCACTGGCCACCGCCAACCCGTGGTCCTCAGAAGTCGTGAAGCAACTGGACTCGGATAAGTAGGGGCCAATCAACCCCGTCTGCCAAGGACCAGGGCATCTCCAGGGACCTGGGACTTTCTTTGCTAAAACCAGGAAAGCCAGGATGAGTTGGTTGTCTTCATCTCAAGAGACACTGGTGCTGTCACCCCATCAGAAGCAGCCAGGAAGGGCTCCTGAAGTCACCCCCAGAGCTCTTCATGTGGGGGACCTGCTTATTACATTCCAATACCCGGACATGCCTTGTGAGGGAGCAGCTCGGCTCTGCTGAATTTGGACTCTGAATATCACATGGGCCATTTCCAAACCATCTTGGCCAAGACAGAGATCGGAAGTGGGGCACACTTCTCTAGAGGAGGTGAAGGGTGGGGGTTGAGACTACTGACTCCAGCCCTCATGCTCTGAGCTGAATCGTTGTGTGCCTGTGAGTCTCAGTTTCCTCACCTGTCAAATAGGCACAATCGAAATACTTGCTTCACAGAACTGGTAACAGATTAAATGACCCCAAATGACCAGAGGGCGTAAACAGGGCATGAAACTGAGTAACTGCCTTGTGCTAGATGTTCTTCAAAAAGCCTCAGGACCTGAATGTTAACCGTATTGATTTATTTGCATTTCAGACCTGGCTGAGTGGTCCCTGCATACCAGCGTTAGCCTTCTCCTGGATCTGGTTAGAAAGGCAGATTCTCACACCCCTTTCAGGACCTGCTGAACCCCAATCTTCAGTGCAACATGCTCCCCGTGATTCATGTGCACACTGAAGTGTGGGAGGCACCATTTGAATGTCCGGCATCTCTGGTCGGTTAAGACTTGGGAGGGACATGGGTATGAAGACAACCCAGGATGGAAGAGTGGGATTCAGGGGACACTTGCTCTGGCTCTGGCTGCTCATCGGCCACAGTTTCCAACCCCCACTTCCCACTGCCTGGACCCCACCCCAGAACCACGATCGGCTCTGCACAGGCAGTGGGAAGGGCTCTAACTGCAGCCTGGGTGAGAGAGACACCCTGTTCCAGTCTGGACCAGTTGCCAAAACTCCTCCAGGGATCTGCTCCGTTAACGAAGTCAGGCTAAGGATCTCTTTTGAAAAATGAGATGAAATTCACATCGCAGGAAATTAACCATTTTAACGTGTACACGTCAGTGGCATCTGCACTCACAATGTAGTGCAGCCATGAACCTCCTGGTTCAACCACTGAGCCCCACAGGCCAGGCAGAACTTCCTTCATTTTAAGTTTGGCTCAATTTGGGCCAAGCATTAACACCACCCCCAGAAGAGACCCTGCACCCACGAGTCAGTCACTCCCCACTACCTCCTCCCCCAACCCCCAGCATCCGCCAATCTGCTTTCTGACTCTATGGGTTTATCAGTTCCAGGCAGTTCACAGAAACGGAATCATACAGTGTGTTGCTTTTTGTGTTTGGCTTCTTTCAAGGTTCACCCATGTTGTAGCATGTATCAGAACCTCATTCCTTTTTTTAAAAAAAAAGTGTTTTTATTGATTTCAGAGAAGGGTAGAAACATCAAGGATGAGAGAGAATCATTGATCAGCTGCCTCCTGCACGTCCCCCCCTGGAAATCGAGCCCACAACCTAGACATGTGCCCTGACTGGGAATCGAACCGTGACCTCCTGGTTCGTAAGTCGACGCTCAACCACTAAGCCATGCCAGTGGAGCAGAACTTCATTCCTTTCAAATCACATTCAGACTCAAGTGTCCTGTGAATCAAAACTCCAATTAATCCCTGTAGAGGCTTAAAGACTGGCTGGACCTCGGAAACAGGTCTTTCGCTTCCTGGAGGGGGCCGTCCCTCCCACACCAGTCACCCACCTTCCCCAGCTCCCTCTCCAGTCAGGATCTGTGACAGAGGGACCCGGGTAAAGGGGCACGACACACTAACCTGTTCCACTCAGCCCCAGCGGCTGTGACACTTCCTTTTCATGGTGGGGGATCGGTGGTGCCACAGGGAAGCTGCCAGGCCCTGATGAGACCTGACAGGGAGGGGAGCTGATGGGGGAGAGAATATCACTCTCACCCAACTCCCCGCTCCAGAAACCAAGTGAGGAGGCAAGGAAACAGATGATTTCTGGGCCTCTTGGGAAACTGAGGCTGCACTGTATTTTAGAAACCTACTTTTAAATCCTACCTGAACACCAGGGTGCCCCCCTGCCACCTAAAAACCTCAGAGGCAAGGCTTGAGTGTGGCATATAAGAAATGAAGAGAGGAATAGAAGATGCACACAAAAAAACACTATTACTTTAGAATATTCCACAAACTGGGCTCCATCAAGTAGCACAGCTCCACAATGCATTAAGAGGTGCTGAGGGAAAGAGGGACCTCGTACTCTAATAAATTTGGATTAGCTCCCTCTTTTAGAGATTCTCCAAGCCAGTTTTCAAATTAAAGGCTCTGACAAGTCCTGCAAGTAAGAAAACTATACTCATTGAATTTAATACATCCGATCAAGGAATAATTTCCCTGTGTGTGGGGACCCTAACCTATTAAATGCATTTGAAAAATCCCTATATATATTGAATTCTTTATTCAACATGTTGATTGAGAATCTACTCGGTGCCAGACACAATTTGAGAGACTGAGGATGTGGCAGTGGATACTTATGACCTCTGCCCCCAAAGAGCTTCCACTTTTGTAGACAGAGACCGGTAATACATAAGGAGATAAACAAACAAAACAACAATGTCTGAAATCCAGTCTTTGAGTATCTGCCTCACGGATGTCTTTATTAAACCTTCACGGCCCCCTCCAATCAGGGGTGACATCTCCCCCGCTGAGCTCCTACAATATTTATGGTCTGTCCCATATGGGCGGTGATTAACTGTGCTCTGCCTGCAAGAGTTCCCAGATAATGGCAAACATTCATAATCTCTTGAGTTGTTACCTACACTCACACAATGGCAGGAGCTCTCCCTTCCCCCAGTTCTGATCACCAAAACTGCCTCCAGAGATTGCCAGACACTCCGGGGAAGGGTGGAAAAATCCCCCCGGTGAGAAACAGTCAGAAAGCACAGCCCTGGCCACCTCACCTAAATTATCCCCTCACCTGAACATCATCACTCACTCGTCCTCGGCCCTGCTTGTTGGATGTTCATAAAACTTACCACTGGCCTGGGACTTAAACTCCTCAGGCACAGGGGCCCTGCCCACCTTTCTCTCTACTTCATCCCTTATACCCAGGCCAGCTAATAGGGGCTCAATAAACATTTGCTGAATGAATGGGGAGTGAACGGGATGCCAGCGGTGGGGAACAGATGGGGATGGGAGGACTAGGTCTCTGGAGCAGGATAGCATGGTTTGACCCGAATTAACTCAGTGATTTAGACAGCGTAAGGTGATTCAAGTGACGGGCGAGAAAGGGAAATTCAAGTCTGGAGGCTGTGGGGCATTTCTGAGGTTCAATTACTGTAGCTCTCTCAACACTGCTCCTAACTGGGAGGAAGCAGAGTCCAGTCTGAGCCTTGGCCAAGGCCACTACCCCTCAAGGACTGACCACCAGTGAGCTGCTGGCAGTGGAACCTGCAAGCTGATCTGGGTTTCTGCCTAACTGTGGATGGTCAAATAACAAGTCAATGCAATTCACCTGCTATGACTCTATGACTCCTGTGGCTGCAGTATCTCCACCAAATGCTGGTTTAATATTAAATGAGTCCTCTGTCAGTTTTAAAGATGTTACTGGCTGGCAATTTTAACCCTCACTTCACATTCCCAGATGCCACAGAGAATAAATGAGAGGCAGCCACTGTAGTATGGAGATGGTGAAACTGCGCATAACCAGACCTGCAGCTAGTCTTTGCCGTTTGTTTGTTTGTTTGTTTGTTTGTTTGTTTGTTTTGGGGGTGCTATTTTTGGATGCTTTTAGAAAAGGGAAAATAGAAATTTTAAAAAAATGAGTAAAGTTAGTGAGCTTATAAATTGCAAGGCTAAACAGATGAATAAATGAAAATAATGTTGTAAAACAACATTAAATCAAAATTAAAATGTGCTATGATGTGTTTTAAGAGAATATTAAACTTGGTAAATCAATGGGTCTTCATGGAATCCACAAGTAAAGAGAGATTTTACTACTGCTTGCCCACCAAAGTCAGGTACCAGCTCACACCTTCTCAGTGACAGGTACTTCAGAAATCCATTACACAGAGGGCAGACCTGGCTGACAGGAAGTTCTTTTATGGAGTCCAAATCTGGTCAGGGTGACTTCTGCCCTGCTGGCCCTGCCATGCCCTGTACAGCACAAAGAACAGCCCATTCTGCCCCAGGACAACCCTGATTTCAAACTATATTACAAAGCTATAGTAATCAAAACAGTATAGCACTAGCATAAAAACAGACACATAAACCAATGGAACAGAATTGAGAGCTAAGGAATAAACTCACACATATACCATACAGCCAGCTAATATTTGACAAGGAAGCCAGGAATCCCAATGAGGAAAGGATATCTCTTCAATAAATGGTGCTAAAAAGTGGACATCCACATGCAAAAAAAAAAAATGACATTGGATTCCCATACCACTCACAAAAATTAACTCAAAAATTAAAGTTTTAAACATAAGACCTGAAGCCATAAAACTACTAGAAGAAAACATAGGGAATAGCTCCAGTCAACAATATGAAAAGGCAACCTACAGAATATAGGAGAAAATAGTAGCAAACCATATATCTGATAAGGCGTTTGTTTTGTTAAGCCGTCGAAGAATTCAAGATGGAGCCAAATGGAAAATTATCCAGGCTTTATTAGGAGCAAACGGACGGGCTCACAGTTCCCCGGGAAGGGAAGGAGAGCAGTGAGGCCGCGCTGGAACCAAACTGGGCTGGGTTTTAAAGGTCTGGGGTGGGTAGGGGAGGGGAGGAGTTGGGTAGGAGGAAGTGGTCTTTGGAATGTATGGAGCTCCCACCCCCCAGGGTGCTGCCGACACTGGGGACACCGGGGGCTATGGATGCCAGGATATTGCCGTTAATGGTTGGGGCAGTCAGGCCGCACCTGGCTGGGGGTGGGGTGGGGATGGTTTATGGCTTTTTCTGGTGGGTGAATGCTTGGACATTTTGGACAGCGTTAGTATCCAAAATATGTATATTAGAATAAATGTTATTTTTTTTAAAAAGGACAAGAGATAACAAATGCTGGCAAGACTGTGGAGAAAAGGGAACTCTTCTGGTGCACTGTTGGTGGGAGTGTAAACTGGTGCAGCCATCATAGATATCAGTTATGGAGGTTCCGCAAAATATTAAAAATAGAACTACTATGTGATCCAGTGATCCCACTTCTGGATATATGTCCAAAGGAGATGAACTCACCATGCCAAAGGAATGCTGCACCCCCACTTTCACTGCAGCACTATTCACAATAGGGAGACAAGGATATGACTACATGGCCATCAGTGGGTGAATGGGTACAGAAGATGGGATATACGTATGTAATATATACAATGGAACATTCTTTAGCCACAGAAAAGAAGGAAATCCTGCCTTTTGCAACAACATGGATGGGCCTTGAGGGCATTGTGCCTAATGAAATAACTGTATGATCTCACATATATGTGGCATTAAAAACACTGAACTCGAAGAAACAGAAAGTAGAATGGTGGTTGCCAGGTCAAGGTACAAACTTGCTGTTGGAAGATGAATGTTACAGCATGGGGACTACAGGAAATAATACTGTATTATATACAAGTTACCATGAGAGTAGAACTGCAATGTTCTCACCGTAACAACAACAAAATGGTAATGAGGTGAAGGGTGTGTTTACTACCTTATTGTGGTCATTGTTTCACATCACTTACACACGTCACACACCTGACACTTACACAATGTTCTACGTCAATTATAACTCAACTAGGGGCCTGGTGCACAAAGATTTGTGCACTCGGCGGGGGTGGGGGAGTCCCTCATTCCGGCCTGTGCCCTCTCACAGTTTGGGACCCTGGAATCCATTGGGGCACACAGCACACATGGAGGGCACACCTCTGTGTGTGCTGTGTGCCCCGATTGCACCGATTTCCAGGCCTCAGCTTCGGGGACGGAGCTGGCTCGGTCCCTCCGCCCCGGAGGCTGCCCTGCCATCTGAAATCCATCACAGGGGCAAGGCACTCACGGAGGCTATGCCTCCATGAGTGCGGGTGCCCCCCGCCATCGGATCTACTTCCAGGCTGCAGAGCTGGCTCGTTCCCCCAGGCCCCAGCTGCCCTGCCACCATCGCTGGCCGAACCTGCTCCCCTGCCAGCGGCCACAGGCCGGCTGGCTCCTCCCCCGCCCAGGTGGCGCCTCCGGCCAGGTAGTTCCTCCCCTCCTGGCTTCCCCAAGGCAGAGCTCTTCCATCTGCCTTGCGGGACCCCAGTGCCGCACACCACTTCTCCCTGGGCTGAGACCTCCGCCATCTTGGCTGGACTAATTTGCATACAGCCGCTCTGATTGGCTGGTGGGCGTGGCTTACCCCCCTCCCGGAGAAACGGTTAATTTTAATATTACACTTTTATTAGTTAAGATAAAGCTGGAAAAAATGATGTTTTTTCTTGTTTCTTACTTAATGTGGCTACTAGAAAATTTAAGTGTGGCAGCCCAGGCAGCCACACGGCAAGGCCACGTCTGGGAGTTCTGCTGAGGACCCGTCTGAGTTTCAGTCGGTCACTGGCATCAAACTCCAGAACTAGGAGGGCAGGTCAGCTTTCAGATGATTCTGATTCCCAGCAGCGTGGAGCTGAGACAAGCCATCTCACAGTCCCCTGTCCCAGTTCCTGGCCCTGAGAGTTCACTGGTGCAGTAAGATGGTGTAACACCAAATTCGGAGTAATCTGTTACAGTCGGAACAGCAGCATTTACAAGCATCTGTGAACCGGCTTTGCTGGAGTCATCATGGAACCTTTGGAAGGTTGTGTGATTGAGTTCACATGCCTGCAGTCCGTGTGCTCCTTAAGAGTAAGGTCCATATCGGTCCACAGCACCGTCACCCTTGCATCCTCAATGCCTGCACAGAAACCGGCCAATGGGATGGCTGCTTTCACTGGGGCCAGGCACTGAGCTGAGGGCTCTAGATGCACCATTGCAGTTAATTCGCACAAGCACCCTGTGACAGAGATGCCCACCCATTGTGCACATAAAGCAACAAGGCTGAGACAGAACCACAGGTGAGTCTGCCTGTGGTTCATCAGCCCATAGGTGGCAGAGCAGTAATTCCGACCCAGGGCTGTTGAGGTGGCTTCCACACCCCGCACTCTGCACCCCAAACCACTACACAACCCAGCACAAAGTGGCCTCAGGGAAAATGCGTGGCCAGACGGGTCATTTTCTGTACGCGATGGCTAGGATCCAGAACTGGGCTTTCAATCAAGGGCAACTGTTCCTCATGAAAGTTTGGCGAAGCCATTCAAGGACTTTCAGAGCCTCTCCATGAGGAAGTTTGCTGAGAGAGACGTCCCTTAAGACCTGTCTGTTTGCATCTGAATTGCGAAACCATTCTAGTAAGCGTTGTTAGACCCTGAGTGTGGCCTAAGAGAGAATGACCTGATGCCTTCCTCAGTCACTCTCCCTGAAACACCATGGGATATTAGGTGGATCTAATTAATGATTCAAAAAGGAGAGAAAGGGTTGGCATGATGCTTATTCCAGCTCATCGCTATACATGTGGATGGCAATGAGTTAACCCCCCACAGCAGGCTCACTGCTTGTTAAAGGAACAGCCCACTCCAGATCTGAGTTCTGGGTGTCATTACTAATGGCCCTTACCAACCCCTCCATATTTATAGGTCAGCACTGATGTCACCCCCAAGACCTGGACTAGACCCCAGAGGACTATGACAATGGATAAAGACAGACTTCCAGTGGCACAGCAATGGGGCCAAATCCCAATGTTACTATTTGACCTTGGGGAGGTGGCCTGCCCCACAAAACCTTAATTTCCTCAGCTGGAAAAGGAAACTCAACAGAGGCAGTATCATGCTTGGCCGCTCCCACCACTGACTCAGAGTTTGATCTACTTCTGTGGCCTGGGACAAGTTGCTTAACCTCTCTGTGCCTCAACTTCCTCATCTGTAAAGTGGGAATAACAGAACACCTACCTCGTAAGGTTGCTACGGGAATTAAGTAAGCTGAGTTGCACACACCACTCAGGACAGAGCCTTTACATAAGTCCCTGCTCTAATAAGTGGACTCTTATGGGCAAGTTTATATTGTCGCTGGGAGAAATGAGTGAATGAGTGCCCAGGAAGTGCTTAGCACAGCGCCTGCTACCTGAGAAGCATCTGATAAATGCTCATGGGTGCTGTTGTTTATTGTGGTTATTGTCACTTCTGAGCCAGCCTTTGATCCTGCTGAAAACTTCCTGTGGCTGGAGGAGGCAAGTGAATGCAGTCCTTGGCTGCATGATTAGGCAAATACTGTCCTTAGAGACAGGCATTCTGTGTTCTCCGGTCACAGGACCAGGGGACTGGCTGCTCTGGAAGGCCTGCCCAGCGAAAACCAGACAAAGGAAACTGAAAGGTTCGGTCCAGAGAAGACAAACTGAAAAGAAGCCTAAGATGGTATCTTCCGATAATCAAAAGCCACATTAAATGTCACAGTCCATGGAGGTCTTCCCGGACCATGGCACCCCCCAAAAAAGGTCAGCTCCCCATTATTAGCTCTCATAGCTCCTACACCCCGCCCTTCCAGAGCATCACTCACACTGTCTACCCCCTCCCACTAAACCACAAGCTCAGTGGGGCCAGGGACTGGGTGTGTCCCACGTACCACTGTGGTCAATGTACTCAGCATCAATCCCAGTAAGATGATGAATGGGAAAGGACCAGTGGTCAGGACGGAGAGGGAAAGGATGCACCCCAAGAAGTCGAGAGGACAGAATTAAGGCGAGAGGGGGGTGGGGATGGGGGAGAGAGACACGTGCTAGGAAACTAGTCTGAGACTGTTTTGTTCAAGGGTGAAACACACAGAACAAGCCAGCCTGGAAGGGTGCTGACTTACTTGGGAGTGAGCTCCCCGTCACTGAGGGCAGCCATGGCAAATAGATGCCTGTTCCACATTCTTTCATCAGCAAACATCCACTAAGGCATCTTCTTTGTGCAGGGCGTGTCCTGAGGCGTGTTCCAGGCCGCCCAGGGGCGCCAGCTACGAGAGCATCCCAGACCACAGGAGGCCATCTTAAAGGGCCCTGAGGAAAAGGCGCTCGAGGGCAGTTTGGGGTAACAGACATGTCCCGTCTTGATTCACGATGATGATTTCCTGTGTGTACACACGTCAAAACTCACCAAATTGTATACCTTTTGAAATTTATTATGCGTTGATTGTATCTCAGTGAAGTTGTTAAAAAATATACCACCTTAAAAAGAAGTGGAACGAAAGTAAATGATCCAAAGACCAGATGATACAAAGATGCTCAAAGATATGCGAGGCCATCATGTAAATAACAGCAAAAAATAGAAACCAACGTAATCCAAACCCAATGGTTACGCAAATTCACCACATCCACAAGAAAGAAATGAGGTGTAGCTATTAAATATGATGTTTTCAAAAGCTAACCAATGACATGGCCAAAAAAAACTGAGTGAAGGAAAAAGGATGTAAGAGAATCTACATAATTTGATATTGTTTCTATTCTGTTAAAAATGCATAGGGGGAGAAAAAGCCTGGGAATTATCACAATTAAAATGTAATGCTGAGTTACACGGCTAATTTTGAAAGCATTTCTAAATATTGAAAAAGCCCAGTACGGGTGATTTGGTTTTCTGTTTTTATACATTTTTTTTATTTTCCAGGATTTTTGCAAATAAAAATGATTTTAGAATCAAAGAGAGGAATAAATATTACTTTAAAACAACAAATAAAGAGTACGTAAGGTCTTGCCCCCACACCAGTTCTGTGGCGAGAATTCAGAGGAGCATTAAATTTGAGGTGACCTTGACCCCCTGAAGACTGACCCCCAACGACCCCACCTAACCTCCCAAGGGAGGTTTGGGGAGCACAGAGGCTGTGAGCAGTCAGAGGGGGGTGCTGGCTGATGTAGATGCCGATTGGATTAGTGCCTGGGTCTGTTTTCCTCTAAGTGGATTAGGCATTTCTTGAACTTGCTCCAGTGGGTCCCGGAAATTCAGCCCAGGACCGTCCTGCGGTTCATTTTCAAAGCTCGCTGGAATATGTTTCAGCATGTAATAAATACATTTAAGCCTAATCAGATAAATCACTAAATCAGATCGTTATCTTGCAATTTGAAAGCCAGGCTCCAGCTCCAGATCCTGGGGGGGTGGAGGGGGGAGGAATAGGAAGAAATAGAAAGGCTTTGGGCAGATGGCCAGGCCACATTCCTATCCAAGACCATCCAACACCAAAGGCAAAGAAGTGCGCCTCCCACCCCCCAAACCCAAATGCTCATCAGCTGCTGACTGGCTTCAAATATGCAACAAAACTTTGCAACAGTCCAAGTGTGAAGAAGCAGCTAGGTGCTCCTGCGATGGAGGGCCTTTCGAGGCACACCAGTGCGGATGGAGTCCCAGGTGTGGTTCATCTGGTCTCTCTCCTGCCTCAAAGTGAAAGACCTTTCAAGTTCTCCACCAGGACCACCGGAAAAGCCAGAATCACCCTTTTCAAGTCTGAAATATGTTATTGAGCTTTTGTTACGACAAAGCCCAGTGGAGTTGACACTAAGAAGCAAGAACTTGAGAATCCAGCAGGTCTACGTCCATTCCCCAGCTCTGTCACTAAGTGTGTGTGAGACCTTGGACAAGTGTCTCAGCCTCTCTGTGCCTCAATCTCTTCCTCTGTAAACTGGAGATAGTGACAGCAGCTATCTCATGGTGCTGTTGGGAATAAATGAGGTAATACATACAAAGCACTTAGTTCAATGCCTGGCACAGGGTGCCAATCCTTGTTAGATACACTTATGGTCTGAATTATCTTTTATAGAACTTCCAGATACTTCAGTATCTTCTTTATGCGGACATACTTTATCCCTGTAAGATAAAAGCTCCCAGGGAACATTTTTATTTTATTTCAATAAATATTAACTAATACCCAGGCTCTGGGAAAGGTGGTAGGGACATAATAGTGAACAAAACAGAGATGGTCCTTGGCCTCAAGGAGCCTCCAATGTTAGGAGACGGGTGTTAAACAAATAAGCATAGAAAGAAATATATAGTTCATGACCGGGACTCATGCTACAAAAAGGAAGAACAGGTTATCTCAACAGAAAACAGAGGGGTGCTATTTTGAGTTGAGGGACAGAAAGAAAAAAACTTTTAAGCCAGAATGTGAACGTTCAGTAGGAGCCAGCTAGGGGTGAAGAAGGGAGAATGCTCAGACAGAGGATACAGCATATGCAAAGGTCCTGAGATGAGAAAAGCACTCAAGGAACTTGGCAGGGGAAGCGGGGGTCAACATGACTGGATGACATTGACTAAGAGAGAAAACAGAATGAGATGAGGCCACTGAGTAGGCAGGGTGGACCGTGCCTTGTAGATGATGAGTTTTAAGCAGGCGAGACATGTGATTTAATTCGAGATTTTAAACCTGGCTCCAAGTGGATAGGACCAGATAGGATGCCGATGCAGTCATCCAGGCAAGACTAGGGTACTAGTGGTGAGAAGCAGACAGATTTGACATACATTTGGAGACAGAATTCACATGGCCTGGGGATATATGGCAAGTAAGGAGTGAGGATAAGTCAGGAATTAGAATGACTCCTAGATTTCCAGCTTAAATAACTAGAGAGATAGTGCTGTCATTTACTAAAAAGAAAAAATCTAGTGGAAGAGTAATTTGGGGGCAAGATCTGTATATTCCATTTTAGGCATACAGGGGCCAGAGGGAGAGGGGGAATACCAGGAAGTGCACTTAGCTGATGGCCAAGATAAGGGATGTTTACTAAAGGAGGAAGTGGCCAGTGGTTGTATATGAGATCAAGTGACAGAAGACAGATGTGTCTGTCATATTACAGGTTGTCAATGAAAGTCTGTTGTGTGCATAGGTGGAGAGATGGGCACATGGATGTGTGCATGGATGTCTAGATGGATATGAATAATATGAATAATAGAAGAATGTGTGCATGGATACGTGCATAGATGGGTGAATGGGTATATGGATGAATGTGTGGGTGCATGGATGTGTGCATTGGTGCATGGACGGATGAGCATAGGTAAATGGATGGGTGCATGGATATATGCATAGGTGCACAGATGTGTGTGCAGGGGCAAGACAGATTACACATGGATGCTGGATGAGTACACAGATGGATACACGGATGTACGCATAGATGCATGGAGGTAGTGGCTCCAGCCACATAGAATTGTAGTCAGTTCCTCAAGCAGGAACTACTTCTCTCCTTCACAGAACCAACGTTCCCTGTATCTAGAGAACTCTTTATGTCACATCCACTCCCCCTGACATTCTTCAAATCCTAGGTCATATGTCACTTCCTCAGAGAAACCTCACTGAGTATTGCAACTAACATGACTCTCACTACCTTCTTCACAGCATTAATGAAATTCTCAAATCACCATTTCTTTGTTTAATGGTCTGTCTCCTAATTACATGGTTCAATGAAGAGGGCAGGGGCCTTGTTCATCGTTTCTAAATCTTCAGAACTCAGCAGAGTGCCTGGTACATAGAAGGGACTTGGTGCCTATAAAATAGATGGATAGGTGGGTAGGTGTGTGGGTGGGTGGATAAGTGGATGGATGGATGGATGGATGGATGGATGGATGGATGGATGGATGATTGTTTGGATGGATAGGTGGGTGAGTAGATGGATAGATGGATAGTTATGGATGGATGGATGGTGGACAGGTGGATGGATAGGTGGATGGATAAGTGGATGGATGGAGGGATGGATGATTGTTTGGATGGATGGATGGATGGATGGATGGATGGATGGATGGATGGATGAATGGACGGACGGACGGACGGATAGGTGGGTAGGTAGGTGGATGAGTGGATGGGTAAGTGGTTGGGTGGATAAATGAGTGGATGGATGGACAGATAGAAAGATGGAGTGATGGATGAATTGATGAATGGAGCAAAGAGGGAAGGAGAGAAGGGGAAGAGTTGGAGGGAGGAAAAAGGAAGGGATGAAGGGTAGGTGGATGGATGGATGGATGGATGGATGGACGGATGGACAGATGGACGGGCAGATGGACAGAAGAACCTCACTCCCTTCTAACCTGTGCTCAGGACAACTGACCTAGTCTCGCTCAGCCTCTGCCTAGCCACCAGCTGACAAAGCCCAGAATGGTCGCCGAGAAGATGCCCAACGCTCCCAAGTGCTGAGGAACGTAAATTCTCTTTACCATGGCAATCCTGCCGTGCAGCTCAGCCAGAGCTGTGGTGACACCCACTAGCTTGCTCCTGTTTTACTATCTTAGATAAACAAGGCAGGGTCAAGCTGCCAGGCACCAGGAAGGAGGGAAAGGGAGATCTGAAAAGACAAGGAGAGGGAAAAACACTCTAATATGCAAACAAACAACAAGGAAACACTTTTAAAATGCATGCTTCTTAGGGAGGGTGTCCAGTGCCCTACTCAAAATATTCAGAAGACGACAAGCGAGAGACACATGAAGCCTGAGGGGTGACCTCTGCTGACATTAGCAGAGGCAGGTATTAGCATTTGGGGAGATCTTTTAAAAATGCACACACGTACACAGAACTGATTAAAGCATTAGGGCTCCTATTTTCCTACACCTTTTACTTCCTTGTGGAAAGCAGCTTTCTCTCTTATAGCTCTCTTCTCAGGAGCCCTGAACTCCAGCTCTGACTTCAAAAAGCCACTACAGCACTGGCCAGTGTGGCTCAGGGTTAGAGCACTGGCCCACACATGGAAGGATCAAGGGTTCGATTCCTGAGGACACGTACCTGGGTTGCAGGTTTTATCCCCTGCCTAGTCAAGGCATGTGCAGGAGGCACCAATTGATGTGTCTCTCTCACGTCAATGTTTCCCTCTCTCCTTTCTCCTCTCCCCCTTCCCCTCCCCCTCCCTCTCTCCCCCTCTCTCCCTCTCTCTCTCTTCCCCCAAACCTTCCTTCCTTCCTTTTACTCTTTCCAAAAATCAATAGAAAAAATATCCTCATGTGAGGCTTAACAACAGAAAAACAATTTTTAAAAAAAGCATTACAAAGGCTGAGAGAGGAGGAAAGGGAACCAAGTCTGCTTTTCAAAAGGGAAAAAGGAGAAGGTGTACCTTCCCCCAACAATCTGAAGACTGTGTGATCTCAGAAATGCTAACCCTAAAGCAGACAGCCCCCTTGGCAGCTCCTAGGCTCTCTCTCCATACATATCTATAAGCTGGACTCTGCCTGGTAGACATATCCCATTACCAATATAACCTCAGCCACACAAGGATGGGCAGTTAGTGGTTAAGATCTCAGGCACTGGAGTCTGTCAACTGGTCTTACCATTTACTAGTTGTGTATCGTTGGCAGTGGCTTCACTATAAGCCTCAGTTTTCTCATCTGTTAAATGGGGCTAATAATATCACTAAAGTCCATAAGGCCAAGACTGTGTGTTTCTTGTCCACTCTTGTGTCCTCAGAGTTTACAGAGGAAGTCCTTGGCAGGTACCACCCCAATACCAACTCTGTCCTTAAACAGCATTTCCCAAAGCCTGCTTCATAAGACACCATCTCAGCACATATTCAGTGAAAACAGAAACCACAGCCAAGTTCAGGTGGAATCACGACATTATAAGTAAAATAAAAAAATAAGTAAAATCAACGTATAGCAACTTATTAACTACATCAAGAAGCTCTACAGGCAAGAAACCTGTTTGATATATTTTTTAAAGAAAAATCCCTCAACATCCTTTAGAAAATGCTGCTCTGGATAATAATCTAATTACTAAGCCATTTCATGTGCTTACTGTGCACCATGCACTGGCTTTATATATTATTAATTCATTAAATTTTTAAATGGTCCTAAGAAGTGACTGTTATAATTATCCCCATTTCACAGATAAGGAAGCACAAACCTCTAAACCTCTTTATCAAAACAAATGAAAAAAACAAAAACAAAAACCTGGACCTTCCCTTGTGGTCAAGCTGTCCTGAGGTACAGAAGCAGCCCAATGTCCAAGGTCAACAGGTCCAAATCCTGCCAACTCTGGGAGCTCTCTGCCTTGACCTGAGGCCCTCCAAGGGCTACCAGTATCCAGGCCACATGGCTGTCCTTCTGGGATTTTCTCACTCTATGAAATACACCAGACGGCAGGCCCTTCTCCCTTGGCCAATCTCCCAACTGCCAGCTGTACTCCACTATGAACACAGGACTTTGCCTTAGATAATTCTAGTGCTAACACTCCCATTGGTCTCAGAAGACAGAGAATAAATTCCAAAAGGATGAAGTAGCCTGGGAGACACTTGAGATAGGTATAAAAATGGAAAGCCAATCTGGATCCAGATCAGCCAGCTCCAAAACTTCCCACAGACTGGATAATCTTGGGGCACCTCCCCTGTCTATGAATCCAGTCAATCACATTCAGACCCAAGGATGTGGCTTGGAGCTAAATCATCGTGGAATGAAAACAGGGAAGTCACCATTCCTGTCCTCAGAGTGCTCTCATGTGACCCAATTATTTCACTAGCCTCATCTCCTAAACCCTCCTCCATGTTAACTTACAACGCCCTAAGCTGGTCATGATTTATTCCACAATTACATGCCTCACTACAGGTTATTCCCCTACCTGGAGGGTCATAGTCCCTCAGCCTTTTGGAAAATTTGCATTTTTATACCCATCTCAAATTTCTCCTCCTCTATGAAGGAAAGTTTCCCTAGCATTCACCTGCACTCCACCTCCAAAAAAAAAACCACTGGCTACTTCCTCCTTCATGTTAACACAGCAACAGACACAGTCCTCTGCACCTCCGTGCATTGCAGTAATTCCTTATAGAGGCAAGAAACACCTAACAGGGGGCTTGTCACCAAGAAAGGGTTTCCTCAACACTCAATGAATAAGTGAATCAATCTACTTGTTCACAAGCCAACACAGAGGTACACAGTCAAGGACTGGAACAGAGGCTGGCAAACTTTTTCTGTGAAGGACAAGACAGTAAATATTTCAACAATGAGCCACCTGGCCTCTGTTGTAACTACTCAACTCTGCCATTATGGTACAAAGGCAGCCATAGATGAAACATGACTGAGTAGGTATAACTATGTGCCAAAATAATTTTATTTTAAAAAGCAGGCAGCTAGACAGATTTGGCTTGTGGGCCACATACTGACCCCTTTGCTGACCCCTTGATTAGATTATTGAATACATTTCAAAATGACATAAAGGAGATAAGCTCATTCTTAGCAAGTCATCATCTATTTTGCCCTAAGGACAGCTGGCCAGTCTAAAACAGAGGGAGGGAGGGAGAGAGGGAGGGAGGGGGAGAAAGGTGGAAGGAGTGCCATCTCCTAAGAAAGCCTGAATAGTTTCTGGATGATTAAAAATATTCTCTCAAAACTCTCTCAGACCTCACGCTTCAAACCCTCAGGGCAGACATGAGAACAAAACCTAAGTGAGCTACAAGTTAGTGAAGATTCTTAGAGACAGATGCGACTTTAGCCACAAACTTAAGATACAGATCTATGGAGCTGTTTGGTTTAGTTTGTTTTGTTTTGTTTTTTACCATTTTTACTAACACTGTTATTAGTAATACTATTATATTTACCAATACTGTCATTTCTATTGATACATTTTTCTCTAACTGAATGTCTTGGAAAAGAAAGAAAAGTAGAAAATTTGTTCAAGGTAAAAAACCAAATCCCAAGGACATTTAATTAAAGCAATAGATTTCTTGACTATAAAAGAGAGATGTGACATGTCCCAAAATGCAGCTTCCTCCCATGCCTGTCTCCCGGCGCATGAATAATCCAAGTACTTCCCCTGGAAACGTCCTGATGCTGTCACCAACACGCCCTGGACGCATGACATCCTGTCCATCCGGCATCCAGGAAGAACACGTGTTGTGTTGCTCTTTCTTCCCCCTTCCTAATAAATGCATTTGAAAAGACGTCTGGGTTGCCTGTTAGTTCTTCCTTCTTCCATCCTAGTAGTTGGCTAATGCTACCTTTCCATCAGCATCCGGCCATTTCTTGCCTCAGGCGAGAGGTTTCATGCCAGCATCACCCCCGGCAGAAACCTGCAGCCTGGCCCATCTCACTAGGGGCAGGGAAGGGCATCCCAGGGTCCCTCTTCAACGCCTCTGAGAGCTGGACCATGTGGCTTAGGTGCCTGGACTTCTTTCTTTACCTGTAAATTGGGGCACCCCCTGCCCACCGAAGACAGTGTGGGGAAATGAAGTCTAATTGAAAGAGAAGTGAAATCATCCTGCAGGAAAGCCTGAGTCATACAATGCGATCTGACAGGTGAGGAAACCTAATAGAAACAATGACTATTTCCCAATAACTGTGACAGCAAGGCACTCATGACCAGGCCTACTTGGCAACTGCATGCCAGGCCGTGGGCTCTGCATATTCTATCCCATTTCATCCTCACCATGAGCCAAGAAGTAGGGACAATCATGGTCCAAATTTTTAGGCCAGGAAATGATGGCTCACAGAGATGCAAGGGTTCAACCAGGGCCATGAAGCCAGTACCTCACACCCACAGCCAGGAATACAGTCAGTATTTAATAAATGCTGGTAAAAGCTGAACGCACAAGTGAACTACATGGTAAAATATCATCATCTCTTAACTCCCACGACCTCTGTGGACAGCTAACCAGATTCTGTTTTCAAAAGTAAGGGGGAGGGAGAGGTGAGGTGACCCCAGATGGGCAATGAAACAAAATAATCAACCCAAGAAGAAAGCAAAGAAGCCCAAACAAATCCTGAAACTCAGCATCATCCTGAAACTCAGTGTGGGTGTTCTTCCTCTAGAAAGCACCCCTCGAATGCTCTTGGCTGCACTGGGACCCTGCCCCCCCCCCTCCAGCCCAGTTCCTCCAGCCACCATGCTCCCAGTCTATGGAGAGTAATAATGGAGATCATCACACTAACAGTGTGTATGAGCCCTTCCTACGGTGCATCTGAGCCAAGGCCACGACAGGAAGGAGCCAGCCCAGGAAAGAGTGTTACCTGCAGGAGAACCATCAAGTGCAAAGAAGACACTAATTCCTTACGTTCAAAGAATCCACAAAAGGGTGTCCCTGGGTTAACATGGAGATGCACACAGTAACAACAACTGTGCACTGGGCATGAACTGTACAGTTATCCGTGAGTGTGGGGACGTGATGACTGGGCTGAGCTCACGCATCCAGCATGGAAGGTCAACCCTGAAACAGAATCCTGAGGGAAGGGTTTATGGACCATCCTTCCTGTCCTCAGGCATTTGACAGACCCAGACACCAGGCTCTGCCGGGCCATGTGGCTCATCGGCTCTCACAGCCGGAAGAGACAGGAGAGGAGAGACCTGACCATCTGGCCTCCAGCCCTGAGCTCTCTCCACTACTGTCCCTTCTACGAGCAGTCCTCAAGGAAGAGAGTGATCGGAGCTGTTGACCGGCAAAATGGAAATTTTAACCAAGTCCCTAGTAAGAGTGGGAGAGTTTATGCATATGAATATGAGAGTACTCGTGAGCACACGTGTGTGTGTGTGTGTGTTGGAGGATGTCACAGCAAGGCCCCTAGCTTTCATCTGGTTCCTGTAAACGTGACGAAGGACCCCTGGGAAAATCATGCTCTGGGCCTGAGAAGCCAGAGTCCAACTCAATTAGTTTTCTGTGCTTTGACAGAGCCTCCGTCTTCACTAAATGCCCTGGCTTTCATCTGGCCTCAGCATTACTTACATTGACATCATTATCCTCCTCATCCTCCAGCCACAGAGCCGTCCGCTCAGCGCAGCCTGGCGCAGCCTGGCACACGGCAGATAGATAGGCCAAGGCCACCGTTTTCAGCCGGGAACATTGGGCGTGGGGGTTGGGGGTGGATGATACTGACACCTGGTGGAGAGGTCAGGGATGCTGCTGAGCACCCAACAGTGCAGAGAAGAGCGCCCTGCAAATGAATGATCTGGCCCCCGATGCCACAGGGCCGAGGCTGAGAAACTCAGAGCTGGCCCTTACGTACCATCACTGGAGACTCCCAAGATCATCTCCTACCTGGTGAGCTGACATCCGATGGCATCCACAGACGCTGCTCACTGCTCCTAAGCACGGCTCCCCGGGCCCCCGTCTGCCGTGATGAAGGGCCACACTGTGAACCTGCACATCCCCTGCCTGGAAGCCCTCAGTCTACCCTTGCTTACTTTGGGGCCATAAATATCGTCCTGTGATTTTATAAAAGACTATGGGGACTTCTCCAACCTCTCGAATAGGTCAAAGGAATACTGTGATTGATTGCTACCTTTTTTTCTGCTCCAAGATGCTAAAAGGGCAGCATTGCCCACATCACCCCCATCCACGGGGCATCAGCTCTGTCAAATTCAGGGGCCTGAAGAACGACCCGGCAAAACCCTCAGCTGCCCACACGCATCGCAGAGCTGGCTTCACCAGCTATGGGTCTGGCAATCCTTCTGTCCCTGAGGGCTCTGCCTCCTGGAAGCAGGCTGGCGGCAGAACAGGGAGCAGGCAAGGAGAGAACCCTTGATTCAGCTCATTCATTGGGGTCTGAGTTCCAATCCCGTCCAGCCAAGAACCCAAGTCAGGTCCTGCTCCAATCGGGGAGGCAGCCCCAGACAGGTGAGAGCACACCTCATTTCACTTATTCCTAAATGGTTATGCACCGTGACGCGTTTCAAAACGCAGGAACTGATGGGGAAGGGGCTGGACCAAATACATTCCAGCCCCATGGTCCAGCCGGGACTCACATGCCAGGCGCAGAACTCACATGACTTCCTGATGGGCCACTAACAGGCTAGGCCAGAGGGATGAAGATCCAGGAACCCAGCCCCTGACCCTGGGACCCACGTCTTTTTATCTCTGTGTCTCACTGCTGGGCACGTGGCAAAGGGTAAGACGTTGATTTCCATTGAAACAAATCCTGCTGCTTCTCTTCTCAGCCTTTCTGTTACAGGCTTCAGGAGGAGGGGGTGCTACACAGCTGAGCCACCCCAAAACCGGGCCCCAAGCTCTTTCCCGCTGCCTCCTCGCAGCTCTCTGCAATGCCACACGTTATTGTTTGGTGCCTGCTTTGCAGGTTCCTTCTTGGCAGCTCGTTTTCTTCTCTTAATTGGTCTTCAGTGTGGCCAGGAGACCAGTGCTTCTGTGACATGAGTTCTGCAGGGCCATGAGGGGCAGCAAGACCCCTCTGAGCAGGCTGGAGGCAGGCGGGAGCGCCGAGCTGGCTCCATGCTGTGAGCTCACTCATAGCTGCTCCCACCGCTCCCACCCCCTAGCGTTTCCGCCTGCCCAGGATGCCAAGTCTGTAACACAGAACAAGCCCCTGCTTGTCCCTGCCATCGCTGGGCCATGCCTTTCTCCTCAGTGTGTCCTTATTTGAAAGTTGAGATGATCAGACTGAGGCTCCTTCCAGTTTGCACACCCATGTAGCTCTTTTTCTGCAGCACTTGAGCACATTCTTTGGCTTCTCAGCTGAAGGAAGATGATCAGGCAGCGCCTCCTGGTGACCGTCAAGAGAAGGGGCCCCAGTTGGACGGTGTCCCAGGCAATCCATCTGGGAGGAAAAGGCACTGAAGTATCTGCAGCCAACCAGCTATGCGACCCTAACACTGGCAAATAAGGAGACGAGGGCTTAAAGCAAGAATACAGTCCTGCCACACACACAGGTCCTCCGCCCAGCGTGACAATGAAGGCAGAAGGTCTTCAGAAGGTAGAGCTTGAAGAGCACTGCCAGCCCCGGTCACCCAGGCGTCCCAGCATCTGATTACAAAGCCTGTCCACCTCATTTCTCCTCCACAAAGTACCAGTCGGAGACGGGAAAGACGAAGGTGCTAAAGAAAGGAATGGATCAGATGATGAAGCTAAACTGAGCCTGTTCCCAAGGGCAGGGCTGATGCGGGGCTGGGAGCGCCAACAGGTCTCCGTGTGCCTGCAGAAGGGAGGCCATTCCCAAGTGAGGCGTGAGGTCAGCAGGGAGATGCTGGCTGTGAGGCACCCCATCTTCAGAATCCCATGGGGATGACGATGGGACATATTCACCCAAAGAGAACCACAGGCCCCCTCAAATGATCGTGAGCCTCCAGGGCCACTACCCCGACGTCACTCCAGAGATAATGATATGGTCCTCACCCCCAGAGAGTTCACAGTCTGGTAGGGAACAGACAGGAGAGTGGGCATGGAGGACACTGCAAGTTAAGGCACGTGCTTTGGTGACACTGACGTGAGTTCGAGCACAGGCTCTACCTAGTCCTGCCTGTGTGACTCTAGGCAAGTTACCTAACCTCTCCGGGCTTGTCCATCCTTCCAGCCCTGGCCACTTGGTATAGTAAGTCATCAACAGCAGCTCCGTGTAAGTGCTGTACCACTTTAAGGGAGCCTATCCTCGATGACCTGAATGGGCCTGGCTCAACCCACTGAAAGGCATTAAGAGCAGAACTGAGGCTTCTCTGAAGAAAAAGGAATTCTGCCCCCACACGGCCAGTTCTGGACAGCCTGTCCAGTGGACCTCAGACTTGCCCAGCCAGCCTCCAAGGTCACAAGAAAATCCAGGCACTGAATCTCAATCTACTGACCCCACCCTGGCCAGGTGGCTCAGTTGGTTGGAGCATCATCCCATACACCAAAAGGCTGTGAGTTCAATTCCCAGTCAGGGTTGATCCCTGGCCGGGCTCAGAGAAGCAGCAACCGATCAGTCTTTCTCTCTCTTTCTCTCTCTTTCTCTTTCTCTCTCTCTCTCTCTCTCTCTCTCTCTCTCTCTCTCTCTCTCTCATCTCCCTGCCCCCCCCGCCTCTATCTTTCCTTTCCTCTCTAAAATCAATAAAAAACATGTCCACAGATAAGGATTTTTTTAAGAGAATGTTTTTTAAAAAATCTCACTCCATCTACCCCACTGGCCCTGCTTCTCTGACACAGCGCTATGACCACCCCATCCAAGCTGGCCTCCATTTTAATTCTCAGCATCAAACTCATTGCCACGCGGCACATTTCCTGTCCGCCCTGTCACTGTGCTCTAAAGCAGGGCTGGCCTGGAGAACTCTCTGTGACGATGCGAATGCCCTGGAACTGCACTGCGCCCACAGGGTGGCCACCAGCTACAGGGGCTGTGGGTCACGTGAAATGGGGCTAGTGCCTGAGAGGTGAATTTTTAATTCTATTTCCTTTTCATGAATAGGTTAACTTCCACATAAGTCCAGAGGCTACCCCACTGGACAGCTTGGGTCTAGAACACAAGGACCATGAGAGTGGGAAGCTGGTTAGCCGTGACCATCACCACGTCCCCAGTCCCCCCAGTGACCAAAACAGAGGACCTGCTCTCGATATTTACCACGAGTGAGTGGGCCACGTGTGGGCGAGCACGGCTGCACTAAGCCTCTGTCCCCTGCACTGGAGAATGCTAACGCTGTCCTACATCTGCGTCAGGGATCCCTAAAAACCCACAGAACAGGGCGGCGGGGGATGTACAAGGAAGGGGGACGAGGGACAAAGACGCTGCAACTCACCAGACACTGGGGCTCTCGGGGAGGTGGCTCTTCCCCAGCAACCAGCCCTCCCAGAGTTGGAAGCAAATGGAACAATGGGGTAATCAAGGTGCCTCTTCCTCTTTGCTCTATGCACAGTAAGGGGGTTCTGGTGGGCTTCCTTCAACATCCAAACTGCAAGGACCAGGGGAGCACCTGAGGCTGCTGTCCTATTTTGGAGCCACTTTACATCCAGTTTGCACCTGGCTGTCAGTTCTTCCCTGGACGCTCAGGAGGATCCAGAAGGGGCCCAACAAAGCAAGCTCTAGGGAGGTTGCCAGGGTGCGGGGGGGGGGGGGGGGGGGGGGGGGGGGGGGGGGGGGGGGGGGGGGGGGGGGGTATGGAGGGGCCTGTCTGCCAGGGGCACCCTGGCCTTCTCTCTCTCCTCTTGCCTGGCTGGCTGAGCTCTTCTTAGACATACCAGCATCTCACTCTAAGCCATCCTCCTACTCTGCAGCTGGTGTTTGTTTGAAAACTGGATGAGTGAGCCAGGCATCCTCTGCTCAAGGCCCTCCAATGCAAGCTCTGTGCCATGATCCTCCGTGGGGGCTGGCCCTGCCCACTTACCTAACCCCAGTTCCCACCGATTTCCCAGTATTCCCAGTGGGCTGGCCACACTGGTCTCCCTGGCACAGGCTCCCTCCTGCCACTAGGCACTTTGTATGTCCCCACCACCCCTTTGTCATCAGAACTCCTACTTCTTTAGGCCTCAGCTCCACCCCAAAGCCCCACCCCATGAAAGTCCCCAAGCCCTGGAATGCACCCAGCACAGTGCCAGATGCAGAGTGGGTGCTTGAAAATCTACGTAGTAGAGGGAGGGAGGGTAGGAAAAGAAAAGGGAAAGCAAAGTCTTCCATTATCTGGAACCTGGGTTTTTCCTTGGGACAGTGAAGATGCAAATGAGCATACATTATTAAAGCAATCATAGGAACATGCTCTGCAGCAGCCACATCAGTGTCATCCTGGGACCTGAGCTCTGCAGTGACCCTGGGGGAGTTGTAGAAATGGGGCTGTGTGCCCTGGGAAACTGCTTGGGGTTCTGCTTTTATTTCTGGCCAGGGAAGAATACCCCTAGAGAACAATGAAGCCAAGCACGGGAGAGATGGGCTCTAAAGAAGCGGCAATGTTGAGAGAGATAGTGGCTCAGAGGGAAGAGAAGTCAAAAACAAACAGGAGCAGAATTAGAAAGCGGAAACCACAGGTCCTTTGGAGACATAAGAAAAAGAGAGGGATAGGAAGAAGATAGAGAAAAGCGAGAAGAGGTAGAGAAAGGCTAGAGGACCTTGGTGATGATGTTGATGGTGATGTTGGTAATGGGGATGGTAATGGTGATGAAGGGGTGGTGATGGTAATGATGATGATGATGAAGGTGGTGATGGTAATGGTGATGGTGATGACGGTGGTGATGGTGATGATGATGAAGGTGGTGATGGTAATGGTGATGGTGATGAAGGTGATGATGCTGATGGTGATCTTGGTGAGGGTAATGAAAGTGGTGATGGTGATAAGGTGCCTGATATATAGTAGGCATTCAATAAATTTTGATGAATGAGGAATTTTTTTTATTTTAGGCCACAGGTGATATGATAAGGAAAGGTGAGGAGACCCTGGCTTTGGGGTCCCTTTAGCTTGTTGATGAAATAATTAAGTATTCTTTGGTGTCAGGCTAAAACTGATCTAACAAGCTAAGAGACAAAAGGTTAAATTTTCCTACCTTTGGGGCATCTTGGACACTGGGAAATAAAGATATTCCCAAAATCCAAGGAGAAAACTAAATTAGAGTCATAACTATAAAATAAAGTCTCCCCTATCCTCAGAGAGGAGAAGAGAGGGAAAGAGAGAAAGGGAGAGAAGAAGAGGAAGAAAGGGAGAGGGACAAGGAGGAGGACAGAGAGAGGGAGGTGGGGAGAGGGCAGTGGGGAGAGGGCAAGAGAGGGAATTACACATATTCTTGGTCAGGTACGAAGCTTTTTTGTCTCCATGAGCTTCTCAATACAACCTGTATCCCTTCAGTCATTTAACAAACATGCATTGAGTCCCCCTACACACTAAACTTTAAAGTATCTAATTTCATCACTGTAGGAGACCCCAGCTGAGAGCTTGAGGAGACCAAGATGAAAAAAAATATAAGAAGCAGCAAAAGTCAAGAACTAGTTTGTTCTCTGGTTTGGTATAAAATGTTGTATTAAGGTGAAAGACAGGAAATAATGGAACCATTTAGAAGCTTCAAGGAACCAATGATAATTTTTGAGGGAAGAAGAGAATTTAAGACAAGGAGGATCAGAAGAGAATGGGTCGCTGCTTCCCCCTGGTGGAGAAGAGTAGCAGACACATCATACGGCTTTCCTGCACGTTCTTCAACAAATATAACCTGGACAAGGTGCTAGGAACAGAGGATGAAGAGTAACATACTGCACCTGTCCTCGGGGAGGTCACAGGCAGATGAAGGAGTAAGACAAAAAAGTGACAATCCTTCTAAGGCAGGACCAGTTGGTAACAGATGCTTTCATTCATTCATCCCACCAAGTGCAGAGGCCTTGAGTCAGGGGCTTGAGAATAAGCAGGATTCACGGGGAGGACACAGGTGGGAGGGAATTCTAGGCAGTGGGCTGAGTACCAAGAAGTGACATCATGTGTGATGTAGGAAATTCCAAGTGATTAGTAGATTCGTAAGACACTGAGGGTTGGAGCAGGGTTCTAATTAGAAGCCCAATCCCAAGGTCCTTTGCAATCCGTGGGAAAGACTATGTATGTGAAGGTGATGGTGAGTTTCACATACATAGGGAGTATGCAGGAGGCAGCCAATCGATGTTTCTCTCCCATGGATGTTTCTCTTTCTTTCTTTCTCTTTCTCTCTCTCTCTCTCTCTCTCTCTCTCTCTCTCTCTCATAAATTAAAATGGTTGTTTTTTAAAGAGAAATATGTACTGAGTCCCTACAATGTGCCAAATATTGAGCTGGGAGTGTCTGGCTGCAAATAAAATAGTGAGCAGAAACAGGTAGATCCCTGCCCTCCTGCAGCTTACACCCTGCTGTGGGGGAGAGGCATCCGTTAAAAGAAATCACTCCCCACAAAGGTTAACATTCACATGTGGAGAGTGGTACAGACACACACAGAGGCAGAGCATGACGTTAGGACACAGAGCTGTGTGCGGAGCTGCTCTTCCCTGGAAGCTGCCCTGGTTGCCCAGTACAACACCTGGCCCTGCTCTCAAGAACCCAGTGGCTTGAAAGGTGGCATCGGAGGCAGGACACAGCTGCCTGGGAAGAGCTGATAGAGGCAGGAGGATCAAGGAGACTGGCGTTTCTCAACCCATAGTGGGGCGTGAAATGCAAGTGGCAGAACCTTTCCAGCATTTGGTAAATAATCTAAACTAATAAAAGCGAAATAGTAAAATTAACCATTTCTCCGAGACAGGGTAAGCCAAGCCCACCAGCCAATCAGAGCGGCTGTATGCAAATTAGCCCAGCCAACATGGAGGCCGCCACTCACGGACCTGAGTAAACGGCAGTTTCCATTGCGGCAGCAGCGAAAGTGAAGCTGCACCCGCTCAGCTCAGCTCCACTTAAACTGGCTCTAGCGAAACACAGATTTGAAACAATATAACAATCATAGAATCCTTGGGAGCTGAAGGAAAGAGCAGCCTGGGCCTCACCACTAAGTAACATTGTGTCATTATAGACGCTGCGAGGTGAAGCAGAAAGGAGGGTTCGTTACATGTGTAGGCCGCCTTAAAGGCACAGTGTATCAATTATAGAACATAAACCCCAGGTCTTAAAGGAACAGCATCAATTATAGGAGATAAACCCCAGGAAACCTGCGTCCAGCCAGCCTTGCTGGGACGTTGGGTCAATGGGAGCTGTGGGCAGCCTGAAAGCCCCTCACCCAGGCTGGTCAGGCACGCCAACAGGTGGACATCCCCCGAGGGGTCCCAGACTGTGAGAGGGCACAGGCCGGGCTGAAGGACCTCCCGAGTGCACAGAGCGGCTGCAGGGCAGGACAGCGCAGGACCCAGGACCCGTGAGTGGGAAAGAGGCGGCAGGGTTAGAGGGCACCGGGAAGCGGGTAAGAGGCGGCAGGGGGTCGGCGGCCTGCTTGGTGGGCTTCCCAGGCCCTTTGCGAGGCATCGGGGAGCGGGTAGGAGGTGGCAGGGGGTCAGTGGCCTGCTTGGCAGCTGTCCAGGCCCTTGGAGGGGCATTGGGGAGCGGGAAAGAGGCAGCAGGGGATCAGTGGCCTGCTTGGTGGGCT